>JAOTRI020087553.1:0-16324 GCA_028564885.2 Zoanthus sanctaehelenae
TATGAAGTCAAATATTTCTAAATACCAATGTAGTCTTACACTTCTCACACCTGCGTGTATTGTTGAAGGTGTGACCTGTCGCTCTATCACACTAATATTTTTGAATATTTAACAACAAAACAAGGTTAACACTGTGCAAAAGGAATCTGCAGTCATTTAAATCAGCGGCAACTAGGAATGCGAAACTGGTGTATTGATACAACAAAACTAAATCAAATTGTTATTCTCTTTTGAGATCCTGAGACTTTTCATATTAATTAGGTAGCCTAAATTAATTATAAGCCTAATGGTTTCATTTTGGTTACCTTGCTATGATTTGCTTATGGTTGGGTTGTTTGTGGATATATTGTAACAAACAGTATGTACGATTGTATTAAGAGTTTTGTAATTTATCTTCAGATTTACAGTCGCTAGCCACAGCATTGCAAATATATTTTATTCGTTATTGACTATGTAATTAATTTAATAATTAATTTATCTATTTATTTATTCACGTCAAAGTGCAAGAAAATTAATGTAACTTTTTTTTAAAAAAAAGACTTAAAAGTTTATGTATTAATATAATAAATCTAGTCTAGTCGTAGCTATTTGCAGGCTAGAATGAGTAATAAAGTGTTATTGTATTTCGTTAAAATGGAAATAAATGAATGAATGATGTTAATGTTGACCTTTCTAGTTCATAACTTTTGTAATTGTAAAAACAAATGTGTGTGTAATAAATAATAATTCACACATCCGCAAAACAAAAAAAAGGGTTAATTTTAGCATTTGGTTCTCCTTAAACCGCTACTGAGCGGTTACGAAGTGTTCTCCTTCACCTCCAAATAGAGGCTCATTGAAAAGTTTCTTTTTCTTACCATTGAAACAACGGGTTCGAGCAACTTGTCTCCAGGTACATCCATCCAGTTCATCTCAAGAGCCGCAGGGTCACCTGCACACGTAAAATTCAACAGAAGATTCATTTGCATTGTTCGATTTTCAAGCTATAAATCCCAATTTCTTGCTTTTTCATTGAAAGTTTACAACACCTAACAACTTCAAAGACAATACTTTTCCAAAACCACTTACAGTTACAGATATCTTTAGTCTCACTTACATTACGAGTCGTAAGATTATCTCTTGCTCAACTTTTAATGTTGTTAACCCACGTGCCCAAAAGACGCAATAAAAATCATTCCAACGAAATGCCCTCAAACTAACTTCCAATTCATCCTACCCCCCCCCCCCTCCTCCCTCCCTACGTTCCTTAAAGTTTGCAACTGCTTACCTGGCGAGCACGGTGTCAGCAGGTCGTCGACGATTTTTTCAGGCTCTAAGGGTGAAGGGCCTCTCACCTGGGTAAGGCAAAACATGAAAAAACGCAGCAACGATAAATTCAATTTCCTGATGATTATTTATAATATAGCTACGATAGAACGCGCGTTCTGATTGGTTCAAATCTATGCTTTATTACACCGATAAAGTCATAGTTTTCGCTTACTTGTTTTGTCGTTTGTTTTGCTATATCATAAACGACTTGAGGGCGAAATAGAGCACTTGTGATATTGGGAGAGACACTCGAAACGTCGTAAAATCACTTGAATGCGGCTTGTAATATTACGACGTTCTCGTGTCTCTCCCAACATCACGCGTGCTCTATTTCGCCGATAAAGTCATAGAAAGTTGTGCTCTAATGCTTAAATATGGCATGGATCAGAGATCTAATTAGCCATTTTGATCCCAAGAGAAACTGCAAAATATTGGACGGGCAAGCAAAGAGTATTATGGTACTTTTGGAATTGGTCAATTGCCTGCTGTAGGGTACAATTTCTTGTCACGCCATGCTGTCGTACTATAAACACGCTAATGAAAAATAGTTTAGTTAGGTAGCTTGTAGCTCATGTTTGCTTAAGGGTAGGGTTAAATACATATTTTCAACTTAATTTTGACCGTCTGACCGGTAATCAGAAAGTCATGGGTTCGATTCCCTTCAGGGACTCAGAATATTTTTTTTCTGAGAAAAATCAGCTTGTGAGAACACGAACATTTCTTTCTATAGTTTTATAGATATTTATTCAACCGCACATTTATCGACGTATGGATATGTTGAGCCTAGCAGTTGAGCAAGACATTCATAGACTATTAACTCTTGATCCATTCACCCTTGAGATCTAATTGTTAATTATTCTTACTATAAAGTGTGTGTAGTCTGTGAGTTTCCAACTTGCAAATATTATTGGTCCTGATCCGCTGTTAATCTTATAGCGTCTTAACAGTTTTTATTAAAGCAAATTTTTATATATACAGTAAGCAATCATAAAAGCGAGTTAAGTGTGTCTACATTGGTGCCCCTATTTCATGTCTAGATTGGTGCCCCTAATTAATGTCTAGATTGGTGCCCTTGATTCATGTCTAGATTGGTCCCCCTGATTCACATCTAGATTGGTGCCCCAAACTCACATCTAGATTGGTGCCCCTGTTTCACGTCTACTGGGGATTGGTGCCCCTGATTCAAGTCTACTGGGAATTGGTGCCCCTGATTTATGTCTAGATTGGTGTTCCTGATTCATGTCTAGATTGGTATTCCTGATTCACTGGAGGGAAACGACGTTCGAAAGTCAAGTATTGGGGAGATCGTTGGATCCAAATGCATGGGTTTTTGTAGAGCAGCGTCGAAGACGATTAAGGAAATTTCTTGGGCATAGTAAGTCCTTCAAACCATTTCTGTAATTTTCGTTAAAAACAAAATAAATGACCGGATTCAAAGTTGGATAAGCATAAATTATGAAATTTGCGCTGAATATCAAGTGCCTTGATTCACAGGGTCGCTGTAAGCTCCACACAAAGGCTCTATAGAACCAGTAAACGTTAAAGGGGACCCATGTTGCCAAAAATACAATCACTACGGTAATAAGCATATACGTCACTCGTTTGTTCTCACGTGTATGACGCGGTCTTGCTCCAGATGCCAATTGCAGGCGCCTTTTTTGACGGTAGAGACTTATGACAATTACCGAGTAAAGACTGGTCAAGAGTAAAAATGGAACCACTGTAAAACAAACCAGAAGTATTGGAGCTTCTATCTTAAACGCTTCTTCATTGCTTATTAATGGCTTCCAACTTCCTAAACAATAGGTTTCAGTAAATTTGACAATGATTTTAAACTTGAAGAAATTTAGAGAAGGGTAAACTGCCGCTACAAGCCAAATAAGAGCGACGATGACGAACCATTTCCGGCATGGCAAGCCTTTGTGCATTGGATAAACGACGCTCGAAAACCTTTCAAAGGCAATTACTTGGAGCGTCAATACAGACACTATTCTTGATATATCTATGGCAAACGCGACGGTCTTACAAGTTATAACGCCCAAGTCACCACCGATAAGCCAGAGGCCTTGATGAAAGTATGTGTGTATGATTTGTACTGGTAACCCAAATAAGGATAAAAATATGTCTGAAATAGCCATGTTGAGAATCAAGAAGTGAACAGTTCTTTGTAGCTGGTGGTTTCTGCAGGTTACAACGATAACTAAAGTGTTTCCCAACAGAATAATGAACAGGAGAGACGCTTGTGCTACTGTCTTGATACTTTTTGTCAAACTGGAGTCCATGAGAGGATCACAATCCTCTTTGAACGAGTTAGTTGAGTTCCAACTCTTGTTAACCTACAAATCAATAACAATGTGTAAGAAAAAGACGTGCAACAACCTTTTAAAAATATACAAAAGCCGAGTATGGATTTTTTTGGCTTTTAGTAGGATTTTTCCATTTCAGATTTGATCTTTTGTGCTCTATTAAAAAAGTTGCTGCATGTATAAAAGTTGATGCAAATATAAAAGTTGCTGCCAATAAAAATGTTGCTGTTAATGAAAAAGTTGCTGCAAATAAAAATCTTGCTGCAAATGAACAGGTTGCTTCAAATAAAAAAATTGCTGCAAATATAAAAAATTGCTGCAAATATAAAAAGTTGTTGCAAATAGAAAAGTTGCTGCAAATAGAAAAGTTGCTCAGTGCAATCAAAAAAGTTGCTGCAAATAGAAAAGTTGCTGCAAATAAAAATGTTGCTGCAAATGAAAAAGTTGCTGCAACTAAAAAAGGTGCTGCAAATAGAAAAGTTGCTGTAAATAAATCTATTACCAGAAATGCTTTTTGTTTTGAATAGAGTGATTTTTTTTATCTCTATGGGTTTTGAGATGGATTTTGTCGTACATTTTTCACCTGACTGGTTTTATTCCATTACAATATGACAATGCAGGAAACTGTGTCCGCCTGTTAAACTGAGTCACCCTCAAAAACGGCCTAGATATTTCCATTTCGACCCATCGTTACGCGACTATTTAAACCCGATCTAATTTTTAAGACCATTGACCATTTTCGCTCCAAAAATCGTTGTGACCAAACACAATATACTAACTTTTCTGTCTATTAGAAATTTATCGTCCAACTGATTGGGGCTTTCTTCAAATAGAAACGCGCAAACTGAGAACATGACTAGCTAAATACAATTCCCCAAACATACATATTCACTTGGCTATCGCCTTGTCCATTATTTACAATTCTCGTTCATTTTATTGCCAGCTCGTGCATGTGTATATACGAAAACAAACTACTTACTTCCAGTAACTATAACCCTTTAAGTAACTCTGAATAAAGCAAATTCAACAAAACTGAAAAGCTCATATCATTATTGATCTAAGAACGTCAAAACAGAGAAACATAATATATATGTTAACACAGGAGCCCTTATAACTTGGAGCGATCAACTTCAATAATGTTCTAGTGTCACGGCGTTTTTACGAACCGAATAAATATTCTTAGTTCGATTTCAAACAAATCACATTCGTCCAAACTTGATCAATAACATCACGGTTAAGTTAAGTCCGATTCCTCCGGGGCTGAAACGTTTATTGAAAGCGATGTAAAAATATATCAGTTCGAGAAAACGTTTCCTACTTATGGCCTCCTGTTTAACATAATAACAGCTAATATCAATATTTTAAATTTATCTATTTAGCTTGTAAGCAGAACTAGAGACAATATTGGATAAAACGTACAATAGTTTACTGTAAATCGATAAAGAAAAATGGCCGCCTTTTTGTGCTGATTCTTAATTGGCTTGACGTAGAAGACTACACACCTGATTTCAGTCTTCATGTAAGAAAAACATATTAATGAATTTTGTTTTTCATTTTGTTATTATTGTCAAATCGAGCCAAGGTGCTAGCACCTGCAGCTGGATGACGGCAACGTTGGTAGAATTAATGTACCAGCCAAAACGTAATGCACCATAACCCTATGTAGGTGCTTTTATGAATGTTATACTGAACTGGTGAAGATATACTAATAAAAAAGTTTTAAACTATTACACAGTAATTATAAGTACTGTGTAATAGTTTAAAACATTTTTATTAGTACCATACACAGCACGAAATTTTAACTTTATACAACTTTAAAAAATTCGTAAAGTAGCGTAAAGTTGTTCTTACAGCTTTACGTTTAGTCGTTACAGATTTGTAAAGGAGCGTAAAGTTTGTAACGCGTAAAGCTACGTAAATTGCGGTAATGGTACCGTAAAGTTTTGCTTTACACATGCTGTACTGATTTGCGTAAAGGACTGTAAATCAGAACAGTAAAAAGTATAAAGTTTGTGATTATAATATTAACCGTAAAGTTAGCGAAATTAATAAAAAAACTGATGAGCTGTGTATAGTATTTTTATGAAAATGGAAAATAGATTTAAAAAAATTAGACTGGAAATATGAAGTGTTCATACTGAAAAACCTTAACACAGAATACTCAACAATACACAAATACAGCGAAGCTTGCCATCGTAGGCGAGCAATCCCTTACGCTTTTATCTATAACGCGAAATTGATCTGAGAAAAGCAATAAAGCACGCACCTGCATGCTTGTCAAAACTCGCTCGCCTAATTGAAGAATACAGTAAAAGTTAACATGTCCGTCTTCTGGCTTTTATTGCTATATTTCTAAATTTCAAGGGTATCTGATGTCCATGATGATACGTTTAAAATAATAAAAAGTTGCCTGTTTTGAATCTGATTTGTTAAAATATCAATTGACTACATTCAGGACATAAAACTGGATATACATTAACACTCTACACATTTGCATGATGGCATTTTCATATACTATGTAAAAGTGAATTTTCACCGATACCTGGACATTGCCTATAGCTTTAATATTTCTTTAATGCTGATAAATTTGTATATACTAAATAAAAATAAACTCTAACACATTTCAAACACATAAAGTGCATAATAAATCAGTTTTTCACTAAATTTTAATTTTCTTAAATAATTTTACAAAATACTTATGGTAGGACTAATATGAATGTGAACAAAAGCTATTACCAATGTAAATTCTCAAACATAGACCTTGGCTTGTAATGAATCTGTTTCCATATTTATGTTTGGTTTCCTTTTCGGATAAATGTAGCATTTCGTATAGGAAAAATCAAACACTGAACTACATTTTTTATCAAGTAAAGTGGAGTTAATTTTTAGAGAGCATCGAAGAGTATAAGAAAGAATCCTCTGGCGTCGGCCAATACATGAAGAAAATTTTTAATAATTTATCAAAAACCTTAACGAAATGCCACAATGGTCCGTATATTTATTAGTTGAAATCTTTCTGAATAAAAAATTCCTAAAAATACACTTTTACACACTGCCAAATGTCGAATTTCAATGTTATTCTTCATTCTAAGTACCTTGAAAAAATCGTTAACAATTAGAATCACAAAACTACGATTTGAAATTATACGTAGCATTGCTTCTTCATATCACAGTTTATAAAACATTTTGCAACTAAAGTTAAAAAATTAATGAAAATGGAATTCAAAAGTTTTTAATTTTTACCGGTATTTGATATATTTTGCAACTACTAACAAAATGTCCGAAGAATGGGACTAATAACAGTTTTCTGATTTCCAAAATTTGCGGCAGCAAATTTGCAGTACAGTCTTTGAACAGGAATAAAAACTGCTGCTCCAGCTGTCTCAAACTGCCTTTGCTTCCAAATCTGAACTGGCAACTTGAACAGTTCCTCTTCTTCATGACAAGCAAGCCACTGAACACATGCAAATACATGTTGCAAGTATATTCCTTCTAGCACAACTGAATGAAGAAAATAGAATTTAACAATTCCAGGTCTCGATGGACTTCTAGTGTCAATCTCTCCCTCAGTACCTGCCCATGAAGCCATGATCCGCGATGATCTTAGTGATCGACATTCAGCTTTTGAGCCAAATCTCTCCCCAGACAATGTCACTGAACCAAACCGTCGGCAGCTCTCTCCCAGGTTACTTATGGAGATATTTATGTCGGGATACATAGAGGAATATGTTTCCTTAAGAAGCTGGATGTCTTCTCTATCAAAATGAAGAAGCTTGTAGGATTTTGGACACACAACCTGTCTCAGATCTGACCAAATGGTGCCAGTCAGATCTTGTGAGGTTGCAATTTTCAACAACATGGGTGAAGAAGTAGAGGCGAGTTGTTTATCTACAGTTGTTTCTTGATAATTACTGATGAATAGGGCAAAGTTTTCTCGAAATTCTTCAGGCAATCCAACATTCCGTGCAAATCGAGAGGACACAAGTTTTCGCATAAGTTGAACTTCAACTGTCCTGTTGTTTGTGATTGTGCTGCCCAATATCCCATTAAAGCGTTCAAAGGCAAAACACCAGAAACCATACACAGGCCCATAGTCATCAACGCATTCTTTTAAGTGACAATGTAAATGAATGTTGATGGTTACTGCCTTTTTTCCGTACAATATCTCGTATTGTTGTGCAAACTTTAAAAACAGTAAATCAGCTTTTTTCAAGCTAGAATCACTTATCAAGGGTGTGGCAAGATAACGACATGCAAGCACAAAAGTATGCCAGCACTGCAGATGGCGCTCAGGCAGAACATCTTTAAGAGCAAATAGAGAGTAAACTGTTGTCCAGTTCTTCCACTGAGAAGCTGTGTAGCCGCCATAATTAGAGGCAATTTTGGTTGGAAGTCTTCCAAATCCTGTGCCCATATCAAGCTTTGCAATGTTCTTCTCAATTTGATTCAACATTTTCTTTGTCAATATCCCTCTTGCTAGCCATAGCTTAAACATGCTCTTAGATGTACCTTGGAAAAGGTTGTGCATGGGGTCGATAGAGGTAAATCTCACTACATCAAAATACTCCAGCCTTAACAATGTAGAGTAATATGTACCATACTTTTTTGAAAGTTGTCCGTAAATGTTTGCATTGGGGGCTTTCCTAACTCTCTCAGCATATCTTCGTTGCGTACTATTGCATCTTGGTGGCCAGTTTGCTCTGTCAAACCCAGAGTGGTCAAGACCTCTCTTAACCGAACCCGGAAAGAGCTTAAAGCATTTGGAACAACCTCTGCTTGCTGAATGCCCCTTCAATCCACAGAGTTTTCTCACAGCTGGAAGATCGGCTGCAGCACAAAGGATAGCACCCCGATATTTGAGGGGTATTATGGACTTGCTTGTATGGAGCCTTATCCCTGGATTCCAAAAGGCTTGAAATTCATCAACCAGAGGCTCTAGAAATGGATTTAGTGATTTGGGGATCTTCTCCATGTCAGGCACAATACCTGCCACTATAATATTTTCCCACTTGAACCTCTCTTCTCGAGGCAAATTCAACAAGGCTAAGTATATCACTCCAACTGAAACATCACTCCTTCTAACAAAGGGCTGAAACCAGTCGACATTCACAGCAAACGCCAAACTCCTCTCTTCACTCAAAAAGCTTTTCCCTTTATAGTACAAAAAGTCCTTCCATACTTTACCATCATACACATCAGCAAATATACCATCAACTTTTTCTCTCTGACGCCACTGTTCACATTTGTCTGGAAACCCTGGGCGCTTTAAAAGAAGCTCAGTTTGGTTTATAACACTGTTACAACAGTAAACTTTAAAAGGATAAAACTTTTCGGTTCCATCACTTAAAATAACTTTTCGGGCCAGTAACTCTCTACATTCATCTGAGTTCCTGAATCGTTTGTATGAGCATGTCTTTTCAACAATTCTGTCTCCAACACGCATGGTGCAATCCTCAGGTGCATAGAGTGCGCAACAATTTGGGCAAACAACGTATTTTGTGAAAGAATTACGATCAAGATCAACTAACTTGCGAAGCAGGAACAAGGAGGTTGGAAACATGGTACTGAACTGAATAAGTAACTGGCAGTTGCATGTGATACCAAGAGTGTGGAGAAACTGGAATAAGAAACGTAACATCCATTCCAGTCCATTGTCACTAATCTTATTGTTTGCCTGCCACAATAAAGCAAAGAAAACAAACCATCGCAGTAAGCTGTTAAGTTTCCGAGATGTTGAAGCATCTTGGGTAGGTTCGGGAAGGGGTGTATCACCATCTAGTTCTGCTTGAACAGTGTCAGGTAGTTCTTCCCATATCTCTGGTGCATCTTCAAGATCATCATCAATAGACCTCTGCAATTCAAGAAAAAGTTCCTTTAAATTATCGAATGTAAATGGAACTTCTTTGCAATTGCAAATCAGGGTTGTCCAATCTTTTTTGGATAGTCCAGGTCTAAATCGGATGGTGACGGGTTGTGACAGATGCTTATCACCAACTCTTAGAAAAATTCCTAAAGGTTGAGTTGAGGAGGGGATAGAAATTTTGGTTATCCAGCTTAATCCAATACTGTATGATGGTGATGGGTTGTGACTGATAGAGATGGTCCGACTTACCGGCAGTTATTTCACACTACACTTAAAAAAATTCAGAAAAGTTGAGTTGAGCTGCGTTGAAGTATAACTGAAGCTTAAATCATGAATCGAATGTTTTAATACAGGTCAACAAGAACAAAGCATATTAGCTATATATCATGAATTAAATTCTTCTGTGATTCAATCATCAAGTATGAACCATACTCATATATATCATGAATTGAAAATTTAGCAATTTAAAATTTAGTGTGCAGTGAGGAACAACGATTCGGATTAATTCCATCTGCCACAACCAATCACCATCTGATCGGATAGAGTTAGAATTTGGCAAAATTTACAACCTCCTCATCAACTCTGGAATTGGTTCAAAAAAGGGGTATGAATAAATTGCTCTTTGCCGATGCCCTTATATTATGTAACTATATTAATACGCTTATCATTAACAAAGGAAATATAATCTTTAAAGTACGCAGCGCAACGGCCACTGACAATTTTATGCATTAAACAAGCAGCTTTCTCACTTGAATGACATCATCGATAGGTAACAGATATGTCTCAGCTTTTTTTAATTTGCAAACAAATTCTGTAATCTAATTTATAAGAACGGAAATTGATATGATTTTGGGTAAAATGAGTTGCGCGCAACATTGTGTACAAATGGGAGTTTATGCTCTTTTTACTATACAGCAGCTAGAGAAATCAAAAAAATATAACTAATCCACACATTTCTAATGTTGTTGTGTATACATTAATTTTGTAAGTATGTTTTAGGAATTTTTATACAACTTGCAAGGTATAAAAACCAGATTTCAATATCTCAGGGTTCGAAATTAACAGTAGTCAGCCAGTCTATACACTAGTAAGATTTTTGGCAAAAGAGTAAACTTAACTTCAACTAGTCTGCTTGTCTAGTAATAAAAATACTTTGATAATATTCCAACAGGGCCTCCGATATTGTGGGATGGTGCGGTCACATACAATTGATCAATAATCGCATCTGATCGCATAATTCACAAATTTCTGCATAATTTTGCATAATTCTTGCAAATAAATAATATATGCATCCATTCAATAAAAGTGGTATAACCTTATCAAAGTTGTCTTAAGTTTAGAGTTTTTCTGGTTAGACCACGTATAAGAGCTTAAAATAAGCTAAAAAAATTACATAATTTACTGCATAATGAGTCCAGTGTTACCGCATGATTTTGAATTTTTTATCGCACTTTATTAGAGGCCCTGTTCCAAGTAACATTATTTCTACAAATCTAAATTTTGTTGAGCCTTAAATTACAAGAAATTTGGCAACACAAAGTCATTTAGCTTCTGAGTTGGGAGGTAACATCTTCTTAATTGAATAAAAACGACTTGAATATAATCTCTACAGGTGTTGTAAATTAAATAAAAAAAGCTGTCTGGTAAAAAAATGAATAAGACTAATAAACTTAAGTGAATACTAGTCTGAATGTCTGGATACACTGTAGTAAAAGAAATTATTGATTTCTATTCCTGATCTTTTATTCCACATGTACTTTCACATCTGTGGGCAAAATGCAACTAATTCTTTTTATGTTGATGTTTCAAATTATTTATTATATACAAGATTACATGCTTTTGTGAAAAACTTTTTGTATTTTGGTAATATATTAAGTTTTCCTAACACTTTGAAGTTTGTAAAGTTTCCTCCATCTTGGTTTAAGGCTGCATTCAGAACAAGACTGGTAAGCCATCAGTGACGTCACTCTTACTGTATCTTAAATTTGTCTAAAAATAAATGACAGTTTAGGGTGGATGCACAAATGTACTTGTTGAATAATGTCACTTTCTAAAATTGAAAATTGTATGAGGCAATGCTTTCTATTGCATATTACATCATATTAATTTGGCTTTGACATCATTCCATCATTCATGCCATTACCAGTCCACGAATCAAGATGGAGGTAACTTATGGAATTTTAAAGTACTAAGAAAAAAAAAATGATCAAAATCAAAAACATTTTCTCAGAAGTACTTAAAAATAAATAGTTTGATACAAAAGCAAGAAAAAGGGTTAGTTGCACTTTAAATGTCAACTTTATGGTTAGGGAAGACCAATTAAATTTCCTGCTTTTTAATAACAAACACACCAAACTTATTTCTTGAAAATTGAAAAAAAAGTTGTCTGAAAAACAAAAAAAATATATATCTTTGCTTGTAATTAATTAAAATGTGGCTGCATATTTCAATCTCAAATTACAGGTCAAAAATTATTTGACAAGGAAAAACAGCTTCACTTTCATGTGGCAAATATAATTGGGATTGTCAATGAACGCAGGACTCCAAATTACCAAGTATTAAACTGACTAGCATATTTTGGGATTTTTATTTATTCTGCCTGAGCTGATTTTGAGCTTTTGGCCTAAATGTTTGTAAACTGAAAATTAAATTGGTCTGGCCATATTAAAAATTTCCTTAGACATACCTTTTTAGATAAGTCATTGTTATGTATGACCCCATCAGCATGATCTCCAGTACAGAGTGAATCTATAAAATAATAAAATGTATATAGTTAACGTTAGAAAGGATTAGATGCTTTTGAACTCTTGTGTGATGAAGAAAGCTTTGTAATCTTTATGTCTCCCCTCCTCTAAAACATTTAAGAATATGCTTGCTTTCTAAGGTTTCAAAACTATGTCCATTTGATTAATTACAACAGCCAACTTAAAATAGCTTCCATAAACTTAAAATGTACTATTAATAGTGAAAAAACCACTAATATCTTCTATCAAAATATATACATGTTACAGTGCCTTTATTTTATCAAATTATTGGCTGTGGGCAGTTTAAATAGATAAATAAATAAATAAATAAATAAATAAATAACAGCCTTGCTAATCACCCTCCCTGCAGTTAGAACTGAATTACGAGGATGCAGCTCAATGAAGTCAAGCCGTAAGCATTTTGACCTCGGAGCACAGCCAGATGGAATTAGCTGGGAGTTGATTTTTTGCTAAGGGAGGAAAACCGGAGTATCCGGAGAAAAACCTCAGAGTCAGATTGAGATCGACAAATTTCAGCCCACTTGCAGAGCCCAGGATTCGAGCCCGGGTGGTAGGCGTGAATGATGACTGCTACGCCAATCTGACTTCCCCAGCTTGCTTTTTTAACAAGCTTTCTGGTTTGTTACAAAAATTGCTAGAGATCAGTTTAAACCCAAAAAATTTGTTGCATGATTTCGTCAAGGTTTGCCTTCTAGCTTTCTTTGACAAGTCAAACTTAATTCATTTATTACATGTCTGTCCTTTCTATCTCCTACTTCTTGATATATATACATCTTTCTATCCTCTAAACTTACTGACTGAAGTAAAGTGGTAATGATAAAAAAATAAGTTTTAAGATTTTGAGTAATCAGTCAGCATAAAGATTAAAAGTTTGTTAATTATAGTCAAACAGCTTTTCTGTTCAAAATCTCATGCATAACTCATGTGCAAATAAGTGCTGCTGCCTTCTGGTATACCCTGGAATTTTCATTGTGTGTTATTATTATTAAACTAATATAACTGATATTTTGGAAACTTACAAGTGATAATCTGAAAGTCTTACCTCTGCCTAAACAAAAACAATACCCCCAAACCAATTTTCTGATCTTTTGCACCCAAGCCTACTCACTTTTAAAAATGCCATGAGTAACTTGAGATAATTAAAACCTAATTATAAGTAAATCAAAATCAACCCAATAATCTCTAGATCAATTGCAAGTTTCGATACAAAAATAAAAATTTCCATTAGATTTTAAACAAACCTTCCGCAGAACATTTTCCATCGCTTTCTGCAACGTCGCCCTCAACTTCCAGCGGTTCTTCGTCCGATGAACTTTCATTGAATGGGTCGGAAACTGAAAAAGTTGGTACGTTGTATCTAATATCTTCTTTTCGCCGCCATGTTCCTTCATTTACATTGAAATATTTCTGCTTATGCTTAAAATACTTTGATCTTGTCAGGTTTTCGTCACAGTGTTCGCAGAAATATTTATTTACATCGTGTAACCTCTTCCACATTTTCTCTATATATTAAAATCCTAAAATCAAATACGTGTTATAAAACAGTCTTTCGCGGTTGAAGATGGCGTCCTTCCATTTCCGTTTCCATGGTACCTGCCTCGTTTTCACTCTAAAACGGAAATGACTATGGCAACGGCTTACGTCACAAACCAGAAAAACGTGTTCTGGACTGGATGCTGTTTCTTCATTTCGGCGCGAAGTTTGAGTTTTACTCTGTAAACGTGTAATCTGAGTGGTGAATTTCTGTTAAAAAATGGCAGCAATTTCTCTTCCTGATCAGTATGCTGTACTACTGGAGGATGAAATCAAGGAGTCTCAGCATCTGCGGCAAGAGATAGCCGAAAAAGACAAACGACACGCAGAAAGTTTGGCCCAACTCAACGCCAAGATTGACGTGCTCCTAAAAAAAGTGGCGAACCAAGAACAATCTGTGTCGGGGAGAAAAGGGAAAAAGAAAACAAGGAGTCGTGCAGAAGTGCCAAAACAGTGCAGAGTAAGTGCTTTTCCATTAACTGAAAATCGGTTATGAGTAACTGATGGTAATAGATGGTATTACCATGACAGTTACTCGTAACCGATTTTCAGTTAATGATAGAACTATGGTATTCGATTTCTTCAGATTTTGTCAATCAAGTCGTCTTAACGCACATAAATAACTCGTATCATATCTAGTTTTACAAATAGTACTCCGTAGTGAGAAGAATTTGTGAACGGACGTTTCGTTTCCTTTGTCGGAATGAGTGCATTCACTCTGACGAAGGACTAAACTTCCGTTCAACAATTCTTCTCACTACGGAGTGTAGAAACTCCAATACATCATTCCTATTACAATAACATA
Organism: Zoanthus sanctaehelenae; assembly: GCA_028564885.2. Classification (NCBI taxonomy): domain Eukaryota; kingdom Metazoa; phylum Cnidaria; class Anthozoa; order Zoantharia; family Zoanthidae; genus Zoanthus; species Zoanthus sanctaehelenae. The sequence continues at coordinate 14,581 of JAOTRI020087553.1, forward strand.
TCTAGGACCAGGTATCTTGACTGTCAAACTCAAAATGTTCTTTGACTTTGAATGTATCATCAGACGCTACATATTATCACATTTCAATTTACTAAACCAAATTTTGTCATATTCAGCTACGTACCTCAGAACGTAGCGTAGTTAAACATGAAGCCGCAACTCTAACAGAGGAAAAAGTGACTAAAATGAGTTTTAGTAACAATTTTATTCATAGTTACATATGCAATAACTAACACAAGGGCGAGTTGTTCGTTGGCAGAATGACCGGTTTCTTTTTGATTAGTTGTGTCGTGAACAGTATAAGCGACATATAAAGATCAAGTACTCCTGGATAGATTCACAGGTCGGTTTATTTCAATCACGAAAGGTTGTCTAAGTTTCGGACAGAGTTCCAACTCGCTCGCTAGTTTTAACACACTAGTTTTTAATTCACATTATATTAAAACATGTACTACTTGCCTTTTCCGCGACGTCACTAACCGCTGTCAACCTAATTTTTACAAGCTTTTCCGCTCTGACAATCTGCTGTTCTTTGTAAATAGAAAATTATTAGCTTATCAAATTCGCTTAACTTATAAAATTATGTTTGTCTGAAATTACGGAAATGACCAAAAATTACTATAAACCACAATTTCCAACAGTTGATCATGCCGCATAATGCGGCATTTTTTAATCTCTTAATGAGAAACTTATGTAAGCTGTTTTTTTTTTTAATTATTGTTTGGTACCGCTCAAAGCTTCTATTGCTTACAACCAAAGAAATTGTAATTATCATTTACGGCCACTTAAAAAGAAAATTCCCGGTTTATCATCAAATTATTGTTTGGTACCGCTCAAAGCTTCTATTGCTTACAACCAAAGAAATTGTAATTATCATTTTTAAAAGGCCACTTAAAAAGAAAATTCCCGGTTTATCATCAGCGCGCGCACTAATTTTTGCCAGCGCATTGACATTTTTTTAGATTTTTTTTAAATAAGAAAATATATGACGAAAAAGTTGAGAAATATTTTCTATGTTGCAAAACAATTAATAGAGTGACAAACCATCCGGCTGGCGCTATATTACCACACTTGATTCCCTTTTGTATGCATTTGTGTCACACTCGTTTAACCATTCAAACTCCACCTTAGAAATGTCACTTTGTCCATCTTAGTTTGGTAATCGGTGGTGCAGATTTATTCCCGAACTAACTCAGTAGTCCGCAAAAGCATTAACCCTATTAGCTAAAAAAAAGGCTCCTTGCCCTCACTAAATTATAAGAAAATTTTGATGACAAGCCGGGATTTTTTTTTTAATTGACCTAATACACACTTTTTTTACAAGAACCAGTATTCAATAAATTTTGTGGAGGTCATTTAGTCATTGTTCTTAATTTTTTGGCTGCTTCTGCCTCAATTTGTTTTTATTTGTTCTTTTTTCTGTGAGCAGTATTGAAACGCTGAGAATATCAAAACAAAAAGACAAGGCATTGAAAAACAATGCTGATGGTCTATATACATTTAGTATCACCCAACTAGTGGACTATTGCAAATCCTGCATTTTGATTGGCTACGCTACTAGTGGTCTATCAGTAATAGTCATCGAGTAGCGAAATTCGCCGGTTATTGCCTTATTTTTCTTTTTTTGCCGGTTATTGCTTTTTCTGTCCAACTAGTTGGGTGATATTAAAACAATTAGACTTCTCGGCCTCATGGACTACGAGTTTGAATAGTCCATTCGGCCTACGGCCTCATGGACTATTAC
>JAOTRI020087564.1:0-16324 GCA_028564885.2 Zoanthus sanctaehelenae
CTTCTTCTTCTTCTTCTTCTTCTTCTTCTTCTTCTTCTTCTTCTTCTTCTTCTTATTATTATTATTATTATTATTATCATTATTATTCAAAAAGAAAGAGTGTTGAAAAACAGTACTGATTTGTTTGAGGAACTTTTAGTATTACACAAATAGGTGTATTATTTTACTGTGTGCTTTTACAGTGCAAATTGCAACCGTAATAAATTAGACGATTCAGTTTTGGCTAGCAACATTTTCACTTTTTTTCAGCCTCAGCTTCGACTTAATTAGATTGTTTTTGATTTTCGGACAATCTGAGCTTCATTGTTCTTATAAATTTGTTCTTATAAAAGAAGCATGTATTGCCATTTGTCTTTTGTTTTCTTTAAAGTGCCGGCATATGACTTAATTTTTTGTTATTGTTTTTTAATTAGTACTCATCGCAAATAATTGTAACCGTTTTCAAGTATGTTCGTATCTCAACAGGTAAAATGAAGAGCCAGGAATTCGTAGGAACTTAATAGACTTACGTTTATGAATTCCAAAATTTTTATATTTAGTGAGATGTGTTCGTGTTTCATTTTTACTTGTGCCAGCAGCGAATTCGAAGCACGGCACAAGTTTAGGAGTTGCCCCTTGTTTTTTTATTTGTGTCAATGTTTTGATGTAATGCTTGATATGGTGGCTGGACAGCGGCTATATTTGATATAATACTTGACTATACCGTCAGAACTCAATAAAATCAAAAGCTTTCACATTTTATCAACGAGCTGCAAGGAGCTGGCACGAGTATACGCTCCTAGAGAGTCTTGCTGATTCGAACGACCGATAAAATTTTTGAACATGTAGAATTCAACTCACTCTATATGAAACAACGGTCTAACGCTGGAGCACAATTATTGATTAAAGTCAATAACACATCTGGATAAAGGTTTTGACAACAATACACCTAAATTTTTTCCGGTGATTTTTTTTGTTTAAGAAGCATTTTTAGAAGTATTTTTAGAAGTTTAAGAAGTATTTTTTTATAAAATAAAATAATTAAATGAAGTATTGGTCATTTCTTTTATTTACTTGGTGGCTCCTAAGGCTAAAGTAGCCGTTTTTGTTTTGTTTTTGATCTCAAACAGATCTCCCTGGACCATAACTGAGATTTGAACTGGCCTTCAGCAACCCCCATTTCGACATTTCTCATGCCTCATACTCCTCCCACAGCTGGACTATCCGCCCCTGCATCGTGCGATAACTCCGTCTTTTGTTTCGTTTTAGCTTTTTCTCCGAAACAAGTCGGATGTGTAAGAAAGTGATCTTGGCCTGCTGGTGTAATAAACCAACCAATAAATACAACGGAATGTGTGACTTTCCATTAGCGCGGCTGTTGATCCGATGGTGCCAGCCTTCGATGTTGGTGAAAACAGCGACAAATGAATGCGGAAGACCCGGGTTCGATTTCCCTGCTCTGATCACTGAATGAACTCGATGTGATTGGATGATATATTTGCATGTATGAAAATGATTGGCGGATTTCGATCCGTTTTCTACACGAAGGTCTGAAGAAAAGTATTTGGTATGGATTGCATTGCGGCATGCGTCTTTCAAATAATCCAGAGCAATAAAAAAAAATAAAATCCGTAATAAAATTCGAAACAGTTTTAAATTACGTTTATGTTACCTAAAACAGCGGCAAATGCTGTATGTGGCAGTGAATGTTACGCGGCTGTAGGGTCATTCGATTAGAAGTCATTTACTATTGTTGTTTGCGGTATTATAGACTGTATTTTTGTAGTTCAAAGTTCATTGCCAACGAGCCATGCGAACGAAGACGCGAGCCTGGCGAGGCGGCAGCATTAAGATGCGCTCTACTCAAGCAACATTGTGATCAGCCAGTTTTCTTGAAAAATAACTTTTTGTTCGATGCCCTTTTGACTGTTGCATGGGTAAGCACGCCGCTCTATCTCGAGATTTTGTTGCACCGTGTGTCCACCTCCTAACAAAAATTTGTTGCACGCTATGTTGCATGAATGTTGCACCTTGTGTGCACGCAATAATAAATCCTCTTGATGGTGTCTTTTGCTTGATTTCGCAAAAACCGCTTTCTTGCTGGTCCTAAGGCTAGTTAAAAAGTTGCGCCCGAAGGCGCAATTTGCAATTTGCGTTCGAAGGCGAAGCCGAAGGCTAGTTTGCAATTTACGCCTGAAGGTTCACTGGACACACGTGTGTAGTTTTTAATAAACCTTCCCTAAGGCTAAGGAGAATATGATAGTACTACCTTTTCCCCTATCCGGTATCGCACGTATGTTGTTTTCGCGCTCGGGGTAGATGCTAAGAAACTGAAAGTGATAATATTTTGTTCTTTTAAAATACAAAAGTGTAACTGTATAAATTAATTATTTTAATTGATTAATATCGGTATAAAAAAAACCATTTTAATCGAAACTTTTGGGTACTTGATTCAAGTAAACCGATAATCATAAATTATCTAGTTTAGACAGAAACTATTGCATCGTGATTCTTAGACTTTGAAGGTGTTATTTCTACAAGGGGTACTTTTTAAAGCGGACTTGTGAAATAATCTCATTGTCGTCTTTTAACACATTCTTCTCACCAACTTCTCGTTTCCGTGGCCTATTGGTAACCAACCAATAACCAAACAGATTGAATATCACGTGACAAGATGACCTTTCTCTCAAAGCTTTCTTCAATTTTCAGTAATGGTGATTTCTTTCATTTCAAGTGATTTTGAAAAAAATCACGTTGAAGAGAAATATATTTATCCACTTTTTAGAGCTACAATGGATTGGCGCTAACCATAAATGATACCGGATTGATTCTATCCTGAATGGCCTGGATTTCGTCGCCGTCTAACGGCACAAGGACACGAAAACGTGATGCTATATTCAAAGAGAACCTTGTTTTTTTGTGTTGTCTGTTTGCCATGTCTGATACAAGTGCGTTTGAATGCTATGAAAACTCTACAAAATCTGCCTTTACTGATGACTCATACTTCGACTATAAATCATCCGTTGTGGAAAATGGTATGTGAATCTGTAATTGTTGTTCTAGTTTTTTAATTTACGAACTTTTTCATTTTACTGAAGTCACTTTAATTCGAAATTAAATGGTTTTAATTTGTAGAGCATAATGAATTTGGGTTCATATGTGTGCGCTTATGGCGTTAGTTTTATTTATGTTTGTGATGTTTTTGATAAAAAACACACTAGAGTTTGTTTTGCCGTGCTGTTTACAATTTATGAAAAGGCATTGTTGTTCTCCGGTTTTAAATTAAAAATCAAGGGATTCGCGCATGAATAGAAAGACACCATTCTCAGGTGTTTAGCCTGTCCAATCAAATGTTGACAGTTTATATGTCGTATTTCAGTACAGTGTCAGAACAGCTAGGATATCATATTTATTCCTTATGTATTTGTGAAATTATTTTTAAACTTTTTTCAAACTCAAACTAAAAAAATATCGAGACGATTTTTTATCGTTACAATGAATAACAACTGTGAAATAAACTTTAAGAATTATGCATAACCACTAGAACAATCAAAACTATGTTCACACAATCATGTGAAATAAGTACGTCAAGAAAATGAGAAATATGTGTGGCAAAGTAGACTTTGTTTTGTGTTCTTTGGTTGTGCTTGTTTCTCCTATTACTTCGTCTATAAAGGACACAAAATTATCAAGGTTTGTAACTGGCCGAAATAAGGTTGATGTAAGCTTTATCTTTCTTTTGATTGGTTCAAAAATCTGTGTCCTCTCCACGAAGTAAAAGGCCTTGTTTCTCGGATGTTCACATCAGTGAAACATGAGATAAGCATAATGTATGTGTTGTAGTTTAAAATGAATTTTTGTTTAAAATGATTTCAAACTAGGTCAATTCAATTCAAACTATGTGAAAATGATTTAAACTAGGTCATTTCAGTTCAAACTAGATTAAAATAATTTGAACTAGGTCAATTCAGTTCAAACTAGGTGAAGATAATTAATTAATTTGAACTAATCAGCGATTGGGGTAGTATTGGTTTTCATTGATCCTGGGACAAAAAATGATAAAATTGAGAATTATAGTGTGGATAGTAACAATAGCTTGTGTGATTAAGTGGATAAGGAAGAGGACTAGAGATTCAGAGGTTATGAGACACCAAAAAAGAAAAAAAAGAAAAAAAGGTAAGAGCTGGGTTATATGGGGGGTAGGTTAAAGGTGGTGAAGTGGGGAGGGGGGTTAGGAAAAGGTTATAGGAGGGGAATAAAAAGGATAAGTAAAAAAAGAAAGAAAAAGAGTTTTTTTCCGACAGTTAAAACAAAAATTACCTAGTTTAGATCATTTTCACCTAGTTTGAATTGAATTGACCTAGTTTGAAATCATTTTAAACTAAAATTCATTTTAAACTACAACATACGCGCCTGTTTCGCTTACCCAGGTGTTGGCGCCTATTTTTATTTCAATTGATCATTCAACTTTGTACCCAGACTCATTTCACTAACGTTACTACTACGCCATAGCGAAATGACCCTGGGATTGGGAACGAGATTGTTGTTCAATTAGTCCATTAATGAATAAGAAGTAAATAGAAATCTTAAGATAGATATGGACTTATGAACGAGTCTGAGTACAAGACTCAAGCGTGCTCGCACTTTCTCCAGCAAACGATTTATAGAGAGCACTGACAACTTTTGCTTGAAAACAAATCCAAAATCTTTTTTTCTCAACAACTAAGTTTACTTGAAGGCTGGTTATCACTAGCGACAGAAGCATAAGCATAACACGTCTTATGTCAGTGTGAAAATCAAAAAACGGAGACGTAAGCAGAAGCGCCGAACACCGACGAAAGCATAAGCATAAGGAAAGGAAGGTTTTCTTTTTCTTCGGCTTCTGCTTTTGCTCCCGTCCTTATGTTGCTAGTGAAAACCAGTTTCTTACGCTTCCGTTGCTCACACACAAATGCAAAATTTGCTTAGCCAATCAAAATCCTTGTAACCAGTGCTCTGTACTGTGGATTCTTGCATAACAATGAGACATTTGTTTATTTTTTTAGGCTTATGTCGCACTGATTTTCACTGCACATAACGCTCTTATGCTTCCGTTTATGCTTCCGTCGCTAGTAAAAACCAGCCCTTAAATAAACGCGCTAGTCCTTTGAGATCATGTAACTCGTTATCGCACTCCAAACAAAAGGTTCGCTTAACTAATCTACTTAGACTTAGACATGAAAACCACCTTATATCATGAACAACCAGTCCTAGACTAGTTTACCTTTATTTTCAATCATATTAATTTCGCAGCTCAATTTGTTCTTGTAATTAAGGCCAGGATAAAAGAAAACAAATGTAGTGAAACCAGTGAAAACAAATAGTGAAACCAGTGAAATAAGTCTGGGTACGAGGTTGAATAATCAATTGAAATAAAAACAGGCGCCAACAACTGGGTAAGCGAAACAGACTCGTATTTAAACAAATGTTATTCAAAAATAGTGAAACCTATTTGAATAAGAATAGAATAATATTAAAATGACCGCCTATATAAGTAGGGGGTAAATATTCAAAACTCATTTCTTACCCGTTTTTGACTTTATTTATTCCCTCCCTTGCAGTCTTAACATTGTATTTTTCCATGAATGTGTACATGCTTGAAAGCTCGACTTGACGTCTAAAGTACGCGTCTACACTCGTGTTGGCTACAGTGGCATATTTGAACCTTTCAGAAGGGTTACGCAGCTAAATTGCAATAAATAAATAAGTTAGTAGGAGTTTAAATTTTTACCAAGAACATACGGTATATAGTCAAAGTTGATGCTGTGGGTTTAAACTCATAATCAGAAAACATATCTCTTGGTCTTTGCACGTAAGCAGCAAGATATTACATATTTAACAGCAAATTACAAGAGAAAATCCAAACATCAGTGAATTCCTGTAGAATATGGAGTACTAGTGTTATGAACATATTGCAGGAGAATTTCTACCGCAAAACGAATTCTACAGTAAATGGAAACCCTTGCAAACGTACAGCCAACAGAGAACCGATAGCTAAAACTGTCAAAAAAACACTAAATATAAATATTATGTAGTTGATAAACCTTTTTCCTTTTCTACTAATTATTTTCAGGTATTAAGGTCTGTTGTTAAGTAAAGTAAACTGAAATACAGTTTTAAATGCATGCAAGAAGAAAAGTTTTTAAATCAAATGGTAACCAATAGTGAGATCACTCGAGTTGTACATGTATTTTTTAAGGTATTAGTTTTTATTCTTCTAGGAATGGATGTTCAATACTGATGGTTTTCACCCGCAACATCATGGCAATAATGTTAGTGTATACTCGTAGGGCCATATCTTTTGTTTCAAACACCAACATGGCCGCTATATCTGTTGTCTTCTAAGTCTCTTGGGAATGTGTACAAACCAGGAATAGAATTTTAGCATCAAGCCAGTTATCAGAGTTATGACAAAACTTTGCAGCTACAGTTTTTAGCTAAGAAAACTAAATATGTTAAATATGTTATCGCATTGTTTTCGCTTGTCATTCTATTTTCCTGGTCAGTCGGTGAAAATACAGATTAGATGATTCTTATTGGAACAGTTTAGCTATAAAACGAAGCGATAAGAATTTTAGCGCTACAACGACAGTTTGACGTCTTTTAGGTCTTTTGTAAGCTATTATTGACAGAGGCACCGAAACGTCCACAGACCTTTAAATATGTTATCGTTGCGTTTTATAAAACAGATAAAACATGATCCCCGTACCTGGTAAATACCAGGTCGAAACATTTGAGAGAATTCGTTAGCAGATTAATGGCAATTCAAGATGTTAAGGGTTTTCACCTGCTCGAAAGTTCTTGAAAAACGTTTGAATTTGCCAATTAGTTTGCTACTTAAAGCATCCCCGCCTCAAATATATCTATACTATGCCTCGAAATTCCTAGAGGAACAAAGAGCCCAAACCACACCCCTCCAACGCACACGGTTCTGCGAAGTCTTCTTCAGCTCGGGACACGTCTTACATCCTCAATTAGCGTGGACTTATTTTCCATTTTTTGACTACAAAGTGAAAGAGTTAGTTAATATAAACAGATAACTATATGTTAGTCACTTACATTTGGATCAGCAATACCGCTGACTACTGCTTTAGGACGATCAAGAACAAGAAACGCTGCAAGGTTCGCCGTGTAGCTGGCAACAATAATCATGGCAAAACCCGCCCACACCATTCCTAGTACGCGTGCGCTAAAGCTACGAGGTGTTCCTGTTGAAAAGATGTAAATGATTTAGATTGATTTTTCATGAACAAACATTATTTTACTTTAAAACTAAGTTAAAACCATGCAAGTTGAAATGAGAAATGAACTAGGAAGAAATCATCTTTAAAAGGTTTTTATTTCAGTTGCAAGCTAACTCAGTCTTTCAGTGTCGGAAATGAGTCGGAAAACGAATGGTGCCAATATTAAAACATCTTCTAAAAGTGCAGAAAAACCTAGCATTTTAGTTTCTGCCGGTATGACTTTGATGGTAAATGTTTGGACGGGAATTAAACCGTAACCTCTTGATCTAGAAAGCACAATTGACTTATGTTTTACTAATAAAATAGGCAATCTAAACAAAGTGAGGAAAAAAATTACACGACATTTAATAACTTTGTAGTTTCTAATATAGGCTTAAATACAAACCGATTAAACACATTGATACAAATAAGAGGGAATAAACACAAGAACTTATGAAATACTTCTTTTGTTTTTTACATACTGAAATTTTCGAATGCATTTTTACTGTTTGAAAATCTGTTTCGCACGTCTTGTTAACCAATCAGAGGTGTGAAACAACTTTTTCCCACGTAAAGAAAACATTTCAGCCAATCACAAAGCTCCTGGTTTTGTGGACTGGCAGCTTTGCACAGCTCTTCGTACGCTCAATCAAAAAAATGGCATCCGGTGTAAGTATATTTGTGTTTCTTCTTATTTGCTAAAAGCATCGACTGTTTCATTGAGGAGCAAGCTAACAGAAATACCCTGGCCTTTACACAAAGCTAGAGACGTTGGCTTACTGAACAAATTTCTAAGAAACAAAAGCTAAAAGAGAAACCTAGAGAAAATCCAACCTTTTAAGCTGAACAGCTATATCAGTGAATTTATTGATGTTGTGCTGAGAAAAGAAGGCGAAGACTGTTAACCTAAAAGTCTACGAGGTCTAATTTGTAGTTTTAACCGTTATTTTAAAACTAAAAACTATCCAGAGAATATATTCGAAGATAAAGAGTTTGAGCAAGTGAGAGCTGTTCAAAAAGCAAGAAGCAAAGAACTGAAGAAAGCTGGAAAGGGGAACAAGTCAAATGCAGCTGAAGCCTTTGCAGACAACGAAATTTCTGTTAAATGCGAAAAGGAGTTATTTGGTATTTCAAATGCTGAGGCCTTGATCAACACAATTTTGTACATGAACACAGTAAATACTGGGAGCAAATCACCAGATATATCTGAAAACTCGTTTTCTTCAAACGTACCAAGCAAGTCATTTGAACCATCAAACAAAGAAATCCCTCCGAATGTTTAAAAATCTTTGGCATTGACATTAGAAATTTTTTTGCTTTTAAATTCATAATTTTGGTTGACCTTTTTGAAGGTGAACATATTTTATTACTAATTTAACATTTAAATCTGCAATATTATTTGAAAGTTTACTCTATTATGATTTGCTTTGGCAAGTTTCTTGATTTCATCGTTGATAGTACTCTCTTACTAAGTACTCCTGTGGTTTGTCAAATGGAAAGTCTTTTTTACGGGATTTACGCACTCGTTGGTCTGTATCAGAAACCGAACGAAATCTATATTTAATTTATAAATATGGCTAATTCGAGTTATAGGAAAGGTGGTCATTTTACGTATTTCTGTATGTTCACAAACGTTTTTTTAAAATTATTTTTTACTTTAATTGTCAGTCACATTTTAAACTTCTTAAAATTTGGAAGTGTAAGAAGCCTAGAGACCAAACCTGAAAAACATCCAATTCCTGCTCAGGTGTTAAACTTAACATTATAATTACTTTGTCTCTAAATAATCTATTAAATCTTTGTTTTTTTTTTTAAGATTTATTTTTTTACACTACCAGTGAGATATTTAATGACGAACATACCCTCTCCAATGCCACTATTTAACAGCACTCCCCAAGAAAACCACATGGCACTGGACAAATTCAGAGCCGTTTCTTCTTTTTCTTTTCTAGCTAGTTTGAACCGACCAAACGGGCTAAACCGGTCAAGCAAGTACAAGATGAAGGCAACGACGTGAACAGAGAGTAGCACCAACAACCAAAGTTCCGTCTGAAACGGTCTCAAAAATGAATCCAGCTTGCTTTCATTCGACTCCTGTAAATCACAATGTCAGTCTTGCTAGCTACAAACTCGGGATTTGAATTTTATAGCCTCAACCAAAACTGATTAACTGGCGTTCTACATTAATCTTGGAAACACATGTACAGAAAATATAAGACAAGCAGTTTTATTCCACAAGCAATTTGCACTATAAAAAAATACTGCACCAATTCAGTTAGCTTAATCAAGTCCCTACAAGAAAGTAACGTAACGCTACAACTTAATGCCTTAGCCGTAGCTAACAGGGGGAGGGGTAGCTGCCCCCCACCCCACCCTTCCCAAAATAAAATTCAAAAGCATTTGAATCAAGAAATATGGTATTTTTTTGCTAGAATATTAGAGCTCTCTTAGGATTTTAGAGGACTTGCCCCAAAAATATTCGAATCTTAGAAACTTAAGAATCAAACCACGGTTCTTGTAGATAAGAAATATCGAACTTAACAACTGCGCCAATCATATTATATTGTACCCACTGTAAAAACACAGATAAATTTGCGTAAAAAATATATGAAAAAAATGCTTTTTGATAGCCAGTACATTTAGCTCGGAGAGCTAGACTTTTCTAACTGCCTTAAAGAAGGGAGGGGCCTGGCGCTTAACTCAGCAGTATCACGATCTTTAAGAGCACGTTTTAAAATTAAGGGTGCAAAATAAAAACTTGGGAAAAAATTAGAGCTATTTATAATTACTAATTCCACTGGCGTTTAAGTTTTACTTGACGAGAGTTCCGTACAACAAAAATATCATCATCAGCTATCATTTAAGTTTACCTTGCGAACTAATATCGTGAGCCCTTGATACTTGAAGGGTTTGGAGAACTCAACCCACTGCGCACGCTCGTTATTGATCGTGAGGGCGGCAACGATCAAATCAGCGTGCCCGTCAATCACTTCACCAACCATTCCATTCCATTTTTTTGTGTCTGACTCATTAACCTGAAAAGGTAAAATTAGGAATCTGTGAATGACTGCGATTCATTTGAAATCGTTAATTTTTTTCACAGAAAAAAACGTTGCTATGATCATGCACAGAAACTCTGAAAGGTAGCAGCTGTAATGAAAATCTGTTAGCTATACAACGCCTGTATTTGCTATAGCATTTATAACCATCAGCGCTAATTAAAACCAGTCGTTGGAACAACGCGAGAAGGGGCTGGCGCTAGAGATACCAGCTTTCTACTCACAACTGTGATAGATTATTTCATCTGCGAAAATCGAATAAATTATAAGTTTATCTCACCCGCGTTAATGATCCGTAATTTCCGTCTCTTGACAGGTGGACACTGTAGGTGAAGTTTACTTTTTCACCGAGCCTTATAAGAAGATCGATGCAAAAACCTAAAAGAACAGAAGCTCAATGTAGCAAGAGATCACTTTTGGTTGATTTATATGTACGCTTTTTTAGTTCTTCTTGTTATTTTCTCTTATCTACTCATTTAGTTGCCATATCAGTAATTTTAATGCGTACATTTTACAACAGTACCTTTTCGTAAGATAAGAAAAGAAACAAATTATTCATGAAATAGTAATAAATTGTTAGAAATGCCTGACAAACACATTATCTCAGGCTCTTAACCAGTTTGCCGTCTTTTTCTTATTTAAGTCTTTAGTCATTTTAAAGAAAATAAGTAATATTACATCGCATTAATTACATAATCCAACTTTCTTTAATCCGTAATAATAATAAATAATATTACACAGCAGTACGTAATCCAACTTCCGTTAATCCACCGCTGTTTCTGGACTTTTTGTATAATAGTACTCTAAAATAATTAACAGAAATTTATCAGAACTTTTTTAGTTCTCTCTTTTCTAAGCTAAATCCTTATACGAGCCTAGTGGCCCATGGGACAGGCGCTTACCTCCGGTTTCTGTAGTATTAAGCGGATGAGAGTCTTTGAGTCTCCCTGCACAAGACACTAATCCATCGCAGGTTAGCTCCCGGCAGACGCTGGTACACGGAATGCTGAGTTGGCTTAGGCGGAAAAGAAGATCACATAAACATTTGAATCTCGGCAAAGTTCCGGGATCAAACTGGGGACCTTGTGGTTGGAAAGCAGAGATCTTACCAACTGCGCCAACCATGTCCGCCCTCTCTTATCTAAGGTAATTATATTTGTGATTAAAAACAATTGTGTCCATCTGTTGCGGAAAGGTTTACCAGTTTCGAAACCATAGAAATAGCCATTTTTTTGGTCAGATCTTAAGCAGTCAATCGATCAATTTTACAGTGTAAATTTTTAATCCGAATAAGGATTTGTAGCTATTTAGATATAACACTATTTCGCAAAAGATGAACTTAAATCCTTTACAACTGTTTATGCCATTAAAACGGACGTGGTTGGCGCAGTTGGTAAGATCTTTGCTTTCAAACCACAAGGTCCCAAGTTCAATCCCGGCACTTTGCCGAGATTCAAATATTTGTGTGGCCTTCTTTTCGGGCTAAGCCAACTCAGCTTTCCATCCTCCCGGGGTACGTAAATAAGTACCAGCATCTGCTGGGAGCTAACCTGCGATGGATTAGTCACCCGTCCAGGGGGAGTCAAAGACTCTCATCCGCTTAACACTACAGAAACCGAAAATAAGCGCAGGCTCCATGGGCCACTAGGCCCCAAAGTATTTATCTATGCCATTAAACAAACTTTGTTATTTATTGTTGTTTTGAATGTATAGGTTCTATAAAAGCCATACCGGCGCCATAAAGTTTGACAAATTAAAGTAACCAATTGACACGGGAAACTGCAAAAACGCGGCCGGAGAATTTGAAATGAAGAAATTTTTTGAATTCTAGTACTTACAAATAGCTATAATGAGCTGTAAATTCAATAAAACTTGAATGATCCTGAAACAAAATTAACTTTTTACAAGCGGTATTCTTTACTCTATTTTTTTTTCATCATAAAAATTCAAATTAGATTACCAAAACAACAGTTTTCTTGCTCGTTAGCAGGATTGACTCCAGAGCCATCATTGATATTTCCTCCTTTACACCGCACATGCTTCTTCTTGTCCTCATCGAGGTCTTCGCATCGTCCACTTTTAGGAACATCCGTTACATACACAAAAGGATGTTCCTTCATTGTAGTGACCTAAATAAAAAGTATTTATAAGATTGGTTACAGTCTATGGAATATTAACCAAGCATTGTTGAACCAAACGTAGTTATCACCTGACGTCAACTTTGATTTTTTAATTTGTTTCGGACACCAAAATGGCCGCTATGTCTATTGTCTTTTTAGGAATACGTGAAAACGATCTATCAGTAATCAAGGGAATCGAGTCAGTGGAATCAACTTGAGATAATACGAAAACCAATTAAGTTAAGGAAATGCAAAAGAATCCACTGAATTCAGTTTTGTTTAGGTAAATAACGACTTCTAAAAAGGAAATCAAACAATAAAAACCGACAATTGAGTTATGATAATCCAGTTAAAGGATTTCAAAATTCATTCATGGAAATTCAAAGCCAATTAAGACCCGTTTCAGACGCCATTACCTCACATGAGCTGAATCGAATTAACCCTATCTTGTGTATTTTTCTAAGTAACTTTAGAACACCTTGCAGTGGGAAACTGAATTTTCATTACTTTTCCTAAAGATGACAGCCTCCATTGTAAAAGCTTTTTAAGAAGTTTCTGACATTTTGGTAGAGTTTCTAGCTGTTATCCTTCAGTAGATGTTGTGGAAGCAGCCTGTAGAAAACGTCCGTTATCTTCAGAAGAAGCCATTAGAGAAATATTTCCTTTTGTGGAAAATAAATCCGACTGTGAAGATGGACATGATTTAGATGAGTTTTTAGATGGAGAAAATGTTGAGATAGCCAGTGACTCCCCAGCTGAAGATGAAGAAGTTACTGTTGCCGATGAAATAAATGAAGTTACTAGCATCATCTCTCCTCCTACACATCAAAGGAAGACGCTTACCCCCAATAGATTAGTGAATAGTATTGACACTGCTCTTGACGAGAGAAACTATTTTTTCAATGTGCTGACTCTCTACAATAACATAAACAATAACTTATGTATGATGTCATCAATACGTTAAAAGCAAATTATGATTATTTGATTTCCTAATTGAAAGAAAGATTAAATTAAAGTTAATAAAACATGTTATTTTTATTCTTTACTTAATATTTGCATTCTGCATTCTGTAATGTGTGCAACAAAAAATATCAGTCCAAACATTTTGATGGCGTCATTATGACGTCATCAGTAATTAGCCGTACCTAACTCCAAAATTACGTTGTTCTTATGGTGATTACTAATTTTCAAAAATTCATCACTCTAGGATGAATAGCAAGAAAATTAAAGAGAGGGGACGGAATCCGCGTTACCTCCTCCCCCACCTGGCTGTGACACCTCAAAAAGGCCCGGGCTAGATAGGGTTAAGACTTTGGGACAACCTATAAATTATTAGTTCAGCTGCATTCATTCAAAACGTCGGGATTAATTATAATTCAGCCGAACTAATTAAATTGGGAAATCAATCAGTATTGTTGGGGCTTATATACATTTATATACATATATTTTTAAAACAAAATGGCGGATGCTGATCGCAAACATATCAGTATGCATTTAATTTGGCTCATGTGAATATCAGCGTTTGAATCGGAAGGCGGTCCACAGGCGTTTTTCCCGGCTGAATTATAAGCGGCCGTGAAGAACGGCATGGCCGATCTCAATTCATTCCGCCGTTCCCAGTTGGTTCGTTCAGACGCCAAGCTTCACATGAAATCGGTTTAGCTAATTTGATTCGGCTCATGTGAAGTACGGCGTCTGAAACAGACCTAAGGTGAGCCCAGATTCCAGTTAAAGTAGTCCAAGAATCACGATATTATGAAAATCGTGTAAGCGTGCGAACCTAACTATTTTGTGAACTCACCATAAGATGATTAGAAACAAAAATCCCCTCAGGGGTAGTGTTAACTCCTCCGGGCCATTGGATGGTGTCATTAAGCACAATGTTATTATCTTTGTACTGTCCAACCACTACTGGAACTTTATTTTCTGAAGACTTTATATTTACGATATCGTACACAGCATCCAGTCTGTCGCCATTAGAGTTAAACCTCACGTCTCCCGTCTCGCCGTTAGGTAGACTTGTGTTTATCATAATCCTGGACAAGGATTAACAAAATGTATAAAAACAGAAGGAAGGTGCCGAATGCATTATTGCTATAGCAAGAGCCTTAAGCAAATAATCGTCTAGCCCGTATTGGGTTTAGCTTTTAAATCATTTTAGAGTTTCCCCCATTAAACTTTCTTTCTTCTCCTCAGTTGTGTTAAAACCTTTCCGGCAGTTGTTCATAAAATAATATATAAAATACACACTTAATGACAACTCCCCAAAGGGGCTTTTCATTGTCATGTTAAAAACCTCCCTCTTCCCCAATTAAGAATCCCAGCTGGTAGGAGGCAAACCAGTTGGCTATTTACTAAGAATGGTAAATTTGTCTCTGGGATCACCGAAGACAAATTCATTCAATGGTCTGAGTCGGGAAATGGAACCCGGGTCTGGAACCACTGCGCCACGCTGCCTCCTTGTTCATTTTAATGGTTTAGCAATAACTCCAGCAAGCAACCCTTTACCCTGTATACGCTTAGCAACTAAATGATTTCAGAATTCCCTTCAAAATTGAAGTTTAAATGTTCCAATTTTCTTTTATCTCTTTCTTTTAAAACTTAAGTTATTCATTTTATTGGTTTATCTATTACTCAAGCTAATAACCGTTTAGCCTATGTACACGTATGATTAGCGAGTAAATAATTTTAGAAATTTCTTTAAAATATATTTGATATAAACTTTACATGTTCCAGCTGTGTTCGTTAATATATTTGAAAATTGTTTTATATCTTAGACTGTTTCTTATTTATTTATTTCCTCTTATTAGTCGGCTTAGACAACCTGTATAGCTCCTTGCCGTCCGTCCATTCTTGTGTCTCATGACAACTAGAAGGAGGCTCTGAAGTCTTCTTGTTACTAGCAACCAGCCTCCTGACGGCCTCTACGGTGATTCGAGCAGCATCGTGTAACTGGGCACGCTCGTCATCACTATGACGAAGCTGAATTCCAACAGTACCTTGAACAAACAAATTTAAAGGTAAACGTTTAGTGTAACTCTAATAAGAGTTGGTAAGGATGAATACAGCCAATTTTATTAGTGTAAAGTGGAGATGGAAAGACTATGGAGTTGGATAAATTTAACTAACCACAAACCTAGCCCTAACCATAAACCTAATCTTGATGCTAATTTTAACCCTAATCCTATCCATAAAGCTAATCCTATCCATAAACCGAATCCTAATCCTATACATAAACCGAATGCTTTCCATAAAATTAATTCTAACCATACACCTAATCCTCACCATAACCCTAGTACTAACCCTAACCACCAAATCTTAATCCTAACCATAAACCAAATCCTATCCATAAACCAAATCATATCCATAAAACTAACCCTATCCATAAAACTAGTTTTAACCACAAACTTAATCCTAATCCCAAACTATAAACTTAATCCTAATCATTTCCCTAATCTTAACTGTATATAGCTAGCTCTTGACATTGTCATTGTCAATATTATGTTAATGCTGACGTGAAGGTCTCAGTGACACGTTCTTAGCCACAGTTTCTGTCCACTCTTACGATCGTTACATGTACAAAAAATGGATACCAATGCACTAACCTTGCGGTAGATAAGGGCGGGCAACCCCATCCATTGCCTGTTGTGTAACAATCCATATGTTACCTTTTCCTGTTATCCCTAACCGAGAGGCATCTCTGTACACAACTGCCGCATCTTCCTCGCTGTACGAGGACATTTAAAAATATCAAAAAAGAACACATAAAAACGTGAGTAAAAGCTAAAATGTCTTACTGTCTTACTGTGGCACTCATTAATAAAGCTTTTTTATAAAATAATTTAAATGGTACGCGCGTTCTGATTGGTTGAAAAACCGTTTTACATTATAGTATGTAAACACG
>JAOTRI020087575.1:0-16321 GCA_028564885.2 Zoanthus sanctaehelenae
TTGACAAATGTTACCGTAAATTTGACTCCTTTTGCAACTACTATTTTTATCGTCTTTTTGACAAACTAAAATAACTAGTTTTTACAGAATAGTTTTAAAGCCAAACAAGGTTTGAAACTCCGATAGAAGAAATGAAGTGCCTGAACGTTTTTTTTTTGCCGTAATGAAGCAGAAAGACGGAAAAGATTTCAAAATTTCGTCTAGTGAGTACGCCTGGCCATATTTGTAATGTTTTGACGCAAAAATAAAATTAACGTCCAGCTTTAACAAGAGAAAGATGTTTTGTCCTCGATATTTTTTTTGATTAACTAGTTGGATTTTACTAAAACAATTATTCCTCTCGCCCTCATGGCCTCTGAGTCCGAATGGCCCATTCGGGCTCGAGGATTAATTGTGAAAATACACATCATTCGACTGCCGTTGGGATAACTGATACAACTTCACTCCACAGGGTTCTGTTACCATTGCCTGGGCAAGCTCATCCCGAGTAGGGCCTGTATATCCCTAGCAAGGGTGTCTGGTTCCCCTTGTTCAGGGAAGTTTCCATACAATTACAGCTGACATCACTTGATATTTAGCATGGAACCAGTGGCCTGCAAATCATGCTCTTTTTTGGGCTAAGATAACAGAGATAGATGGAAGGTCTTTGTAAATTTCTACTTTTGTTGGGTCGTTCTCCCAGGAACCATAACCATATTCATCATGACTAGCAAGAGTCATCAACGGAATTTCCACCACGAAAGTCACCGCTATCAAAAGTATCTACAAAATGATCAGCCGGTAATATTAATACCATATTTACCATCATCGTCATCGTCATCACCATCACCATCATCACCATCATCATCATCATCAACATCATCATTATCATCATCATCACATCACCACCATCATCATCATCACTATCACCACCATCATCATCATCACTATCATCATCATCATCATCACAAGCAATAACAAAAACTTCCGCATCATAACAATTATATCAACCAACCAAACCGTTAACAGCATTACCATTCATTAACAATCAAATAAATACAGTGTTAAGTTGTTACTTACGAAAGTCCAATACATATAAATCTGAATGATCTTGCAAAGTGTATTCATCATCGGGTTCGGCACCAGGCAAAGGACTAAGAAGCACATAAATAACTATCATTAATTAACAAAATTCGCCAGCAATCGCTCGTATCTGACTTGCCAGATACAGGCGATTTTATACGCCAGCTGCAGCCACAGTAGGTGACACACTGAGCGCATTTCGCCTGTCGCTGCGATCAGCGTACAAATTCGCCGAGTGTTTCCCCAGCTTAAGGATGATACACAACTACAAAAAACAGATCATGAAACAAGTTTAATCATTTACCCGATGACCTGATGAATACGTCAATTTATTATACGTAAAAGAGTGCGTTAAAAGGATTTTTGCCGCTGAGAAATGTCATTTAAGCACAAATAAAAATACGATAATTGTACATACATAAATATCACTTTTCAGCCAATCTGTGAACTTCTTGCGTTATACGGAAACTCACGCCCCTGCTTCAGTTGGAAATTTGCTTTGATTACATTTTTGACATTTCTGTTATAAAACATGTAAATCGATTTCGAATATTTCTTAATGATTTCCGAGCGATTATCATTTTTCAACGAACAGATGTTGATGAATTATCGAAAAGGAAGAAAATATTCACACAAAAAAGACGGGTGATCTGGTGCTTGTGAAATACCTCCCATGCATTATTCTCAATTCCTGAATCAGAAATTTATGCATTACGTGTTCCCAAATTAATTGTGTATTCAATCTGGCAACTGACTTTCATAGGCCATCACTTGCAACAGTTGCTTTTCTTAAAATTTTTAATCCAACATCATTTAACAGTTTTCGTTCGCATAATCAAAATACTCCATAATTTTGCTGCTGCTACTGAAAAACAACATTGAACATTGGCAGGAGTTAACTTTGTTTGAACACTCTATAGCATCAACATAATAATAATAATAATTTATTATTATTATTATTATTTTTTACTTATTAACTAATAAGATTAGTAATGTAACTTAATGCTATTCCCTTGACAGCTTTGTGCAATCCAACACTGATCAAACACTGTCCACTACCACCTAACAATGTTGAAGAATGTTTGACCAACATATTTGACGATCACTTTGGTCAACATATTTGACCAACATGTTTGACCAACATGTTTGACCAACACGCTTGACCAATATGTTTGGCGAACATGCTTGGCCAACATGCTTGACCAACATGTTTGGCCAACATGCTTGACCAACATGTTTGGCCAGCATGCTTGATCAACATATTTGGCCAACATGCTTGACCTGTTTGAAAGGGCCTTAAGTCTGACAGTACCTTGTGCCACCAAACAGAACAGCTTGATTTTGTAAAAGACAGCAACAATGCCGCCTCCTAGGACATGGTGCTAAGCCAGCAACATCCAATTTCGTCCAAATATTGCTTTCTGAAACAAAACGAGAGCACAGAACCGTTACACATTGGAACAAAGATTACAAGTCAGCAAATTTGTGAAGCAGATCAATATTTTGCAGGGATAACAATGCGAGGATACAAACGCAAGATTTACATTTCAAAGGTTCAAAGTTCTTGTAATCATTCAAAGTCATTTTAATATCGATACAGCGATGGATTCCAGTCCGAATCGTCAGTTAAACATTCTTTTTTTAACCAAGTTGTTAATATTATCTATTTTTAAAACTGTTTCTGTAGAAACACCGACTTGTAAAGTACTCCGTTTATTAATTTAGCAGTACATTATTTGTATTGACTTACAAGGTTCATCCATTTCGATTAACGCAAAGTTACACAACTTTTCCAGGTAATTTCTAGGTGCGCTGAACCTTTTTCTAGGTCTCTATTTACTGGAGATACTGTATGTAAATTCGAACACCAAAATCAACTTTTTTCTCCTTTTTTGACACATGCATATTGGAACAGAACAACAGAGAGACGAATGATGACAATACTTGAACGTGCGATACCAAAAAAACAATACATGTGTCGAACTGAACAGCAAACATGTAGACATACGCAAATACAATTGCACCCACTCCTTTACTTTCAAATAGAGACTACAACAAGTTGGAATAGCCTGGGTACCAGGGGTCCAAGAGGTGTAATTCTTGGCAGTTTTCATGCAGATTCTTAGTTCAGTTGTGCATTCCACCCCTACCTTCCATTTTTAAGGCGTCAATAAAGTTGGAAAGGACACCCGTGGCTTGTGAACAAACAAAAAGTATTCATAAAAATTTACTAAAAAAATCATACTTGTAGGTAGCGGGAGGCTCAAGTTAGAAAGAAGTTCGAGTTACGAGTGTCTAAGGTTAAACTACATGCATGCCATAAGCCCAGGAGAAACAGTTTTTGCTTTGATTCAGCAACACTTCAAGTTAGCGTGAGGTTCAAGTTAGCGTGAGGTTCAAGTTAGCGTGAGGTTCAAATTAGCGTGAGGTTCAAATTAGCGTGAGGTTCAAGTTAGTGGGGGGTTTGAGTTCGTGGGAGGTTCGAGTAAGTGGGTGGTTCGAGAAAGTATGAGTTTCGAGTTAATGGGAGTTTCGAGTTAGTGAGAATTTCGAGTTAGTGGGAGTTTCGAGTTAGCGTGGGGTTCAAGTTAGTGGAAGGTTCGAATAAGTTGGAGGTTCGAGTTAGTGGGAGGTTCAAGTTAGTGGGAGTTTCAAGTAAGTGAGAGTTTTGAGTTAGTGGGAGTTTTAAGTTAGTGGGAGGTTCTAGTCAGTGGAAGGTTCTAGTCAGTGGGAGGTTTGAGTTAGTGGGTGGTTCGAGTTAGCAGGAGGTTAGAGTCAGTGCGCGGTTCAAGTCTGGTCAAGATAACGGGAGGTTTGAGTTACGAGTGTTTAAGTATGCTGGAGATCCAGAAGAAACAAGTTTGAAGTTTTGGTTCGAGTAAGCATCACTGATATGGAGTTAGTATGGGCTTCGAGCTAGTGGGAGTTGTTCTTTTTTTCAATTACAGTTGTTAGGTTACCAAGAGTAAAACTACACGCTAAAAATCCAGGTGAAGCAGGTTTTGATTTGAGTAAACAACAGTTTAAATTATCAGAATTCTGCTGTAATAACAATCTTACCAGCTCAAACTAAACACTCAAAGAGAGAAATCTGATTCATTATCAAACTTTTTATGAAGACACTCTCTTTCTTAAATATTTGGCTGTGAACATTGTTTTGTTAATATGACTCTTTTTAGGTGTTAAGCCAATTTCTAGCTGGCCAAAGGCCTACTAATTGAGGACATGTTTACAACTATAAGATAGACGAACACGTTTCACATGTAAGACAGACACAGACACAGAAATCACCGAGAGCCCTTCTAAACCACAACTGATATATAAGTATACACTTTAAACTGCTTTATACTAACCTGTATCAAGGACAAACATGTCTCCGAAATGTGTTCGATGCAGGCCGTTGTAGCCACCAAAAATAAAAATATTTTTGCCATATACAACTGAAAATCAAAATGGACAATAATCTAAGTTGGGTGAATCTTGATATTTATTATGAAAAAGAACGACTTTCCCTAAAGCAAAACATGCTTTAACTGTTTTAAAATGGTCGAATATTGCGTACCTTTTGAGGTCAATATCGCGGTGTCTTTAAAAACGGTTGAATACCGCGTGCCTTTTGAGGTCAATATCGCACTGTCTTTAAAGACGGTCGAATACCGTGCCTATTGAGGTCAATGTCGTAGTTCCTTTGAAGACGGTCGAACACCGTACCTTCTGAGGTACGTAGTGCCTTTAAAGACGGTCAAATACCGCGTGCCTTTTGAGGTCAATATCGCGCTGTCTTTAAAGACGGTCGAATACCGCGCCTATTGAGGTCAGTATCGTAGTGCCTTTAAAGACGGTCGAACACCGCGTACCTTTTGAGGTCAATATCGTAGTGCCTTTAAAGACGGTCGAATACCGCGTACCATTTGAGGTCAATATCGCGGTGTCTTTAAAGACGGTCAAATACAATGCCTATTGAGGTCAATGTCGTAGTTCCTTGGAAGAACGTCGAACACCGTACCTTTTCAGGTCAATGTCGTAGTGCCTTTAAAGACGGTCGAATACCGTGCCTATTGAAGTCAATGTTGTAGTTTCTTTGAAGAAGGTCGAACACCGTACCTTTTGAGGTCAATATCGCGGTGTCTTTAAAGACGGTCGAATACCGTGCCTATTGCGGTCAATGTCGTAGTTCCTTTGGAGAAGGTCGAACACCGTACCTTTCGAGATCAATGTCGTAGTGCCTTTAAAGATGGTCAAGTATCGCGTGCCATTTGAGGTCAATGTCGTAGTGCCTTTAAAGACGGTCGAATACCGCGTGCCTTTTGAGGTCAATGTCGTAGTGCCTTTAAATTAACAACACCGACGAAACTTTATAGTATGTACTAACGGCTCTATTCCCCAAGGCAATCAAGATGGTATTGTGTATAAGTTGTAGTTATTATAATAACGTTTATATCCGCCAAACAGGAAAAGCAGCACGAGAAAGAATTAAGAAATGAGAAATGCCCGCTTCACCCTTACTGCATGAAGTATCGAAACGATGCCGTTTGTTTTAAAAACAAAAATTGTGATAAGATCGCAGAAATAAATTTTTAAAACTGTTTATCTAGATTCCCAAAATGAACTGAATGGTTTTTGCTTTATTGACATAGTTCAAACGTTTGCCATTTTTCTATACTGCTGCTACTATTAACCGCTGACAAAAGCTATGCGAGCGAAGCTGGTGTACATATCTGTCACAACAGATTACACGATCCATAATTCGCAAATCGCAAAGTGAATACTATTTCTATGAAATACGATCCTCTCTTGATTCAAGTATCGTAAATTGTGTAAAAAATTAATATGATCTACGAATGCTTGTAGTTGGATCAACTAAAATCTTTTGTGTTACCCTAAAGCAATTGCACCGTATTTCCATAACTCGATACACGTTTTATATTTCTTAAAGAGATTTTTTAAAATTATTAAGTCTGTCTAGCTCTTACCTGCTGAATGACTTCGTCTCCCCATGGGACAATAACCACTAGCTTTTAATCTATTCCACCTGTTATCAACTGCATGAAAAAGAGCAGCAAAATGCAATCTTCAATATCACTGTCACCCGGAAGGCGTATAATGTGAAGATACTTCTTTTAAAAATTTACATTTTCTTCGAATATCAACCACACTATCTAGTACAAATGTACTATTCGTTTCAATCAGCATTACCTTTGGCTTGCCGTTGCGTGTGAACTTTAAAAGTGTACTTTAAATTCCAAAAGTTTATATAACTATCCGTATGGTTAGCCTAGTAAGTAATTTGCCAGTCTGCTGTGTGGAGGCTTGGGTTCGATTCCCGGCAGGACCACCACTCAGGGTCTTAATTAAAAATAATTGAGGAGAAAGTGCTGCCTTTGCTCTAACATCTGCAAATGGTAAGACTTTCACGTCTTCTAGGATAAGGACGTTAAACCGTAGGCCCTCGGGGATTATATCTATGTTTGTTTGTGTGTGTGTGTGTGTTGTAAATGTGAAAGGTCTCCATCCACCTTTGAGTGGTGAGGATGGTGTCCCCAATTTGTAGGCCTTTGGACGGCTAGAAAGACTTGACACCTAAATAAAGTCTTTATTCATTTATTTATTCATATGTTTGTTTGTTGGTTGATTGATTGATTGATTGATTGATTGATTGATTGATTGATTGATTGATTAACTACTGCTGTACCATAGCTTGCTAAAATAAGCAAGTTTTAATTCAACGAGTAGCGTTTAGAATAAAATTAGTAAAAGCAGTAAATCTAGATCCTTTACATTTGATGCAGTAAATAACATCAGAAGTAATACAATCAAAACTTATTAGTTATATTAAGCAATGATTTGTGACCAGTGAAGTGAGAGCGAGAAACAACGTAGGGTCAACTAAAACAAGTAGGACGAGAACAACGAAACGTGCCAGGTTTTTTAATATAACTGATCATTTTGATTGTATTACTTCTAATGTTGTTTACTGCATCAAATGTTCTAGCTGTAATCTTTTATATATTGGTGAAACTGACCGCCGTTTAGGTGATCGTATCCACAACAACAATTCAACAGTTTCCCGCCACTTTAATTCGTTTTACCACTCTCTTTCATAATTTATTGTTTTTGGCCTATTTTTATTAAGCGGCGACAACGATTACCGCAAAACCAAAGAGATGCGACTCATTCACCGATTGGGTACACTTAAACCTAATGGGATGAATGAATTCTTCACTTTTTTCTAATTTATTTATTTTTATGTTTTTTTCTAATCGTTTGTTGTTTTTAATTTCCATGGCTACCGTGATTTTATTGGCTAATTTCTCTTCTCTCTGCCTATATAAACTCACCATTTTTTCTTTCTCTTTCCTTTACTTCGAAGAAGGACTAACGTCCGAAATGTCAGTAAGTATTCTTTCTTTTATACGGTGTATAATTTACATATTTATTACTAAATTGTTTCTTTAGACCAACGCAGCTCAAACTAGTTTACCGCTAGTTAGTTTTCCTTATTTGAAAGTTTAACGCTTCTGATGCCTTACATTTTGAAGATGTGCGAAAGCGACAAAGAAACAAAATCCAGTGCTCAGCACCACTAAGTTCACACACGAGCTGTTATGGCAGGTAAAATAAGTACTCGTTGTTGTTGTTGTAGGGGCAACAATAAAGGCATCTCCTTGAACAACAATATTAAATGATATTGTTAATCTGGAACCCTTGTCATCTGCCTTGCTTTTGACCATGAACCTCCGCCATACAATACCCCTTCCAGTGTCTTCACAAGTATATCCATAATAATAACTCCTTCACACGCCGTGGAAAACACTTAATAGCTGGGCTAATGAACTTGTGGCCTTCTACACACGTTGTTGCTAAAGGCAAACAATATGTCGCAGACAAATTCTAGTCAATGAATTAAAAGGTTCTTTGTGACACCAAAGGGCTCCAGTTTGTAGCCTTCTTCCATGCTCTTCACCACTAGCTTCACCATCTGTTCAGTCTCTCCCGATACCAACCCCTCCACATTTTCATAACATCCTCTTTTTTTACTTTAAAAGTTCCATTCTCAATGCCAACGACTTCTACAATATCCTTTCACTCTCTTCTAATCTGCTGTGCAATCTGGAACATCTTTACTCGTTCTTCGTTCGTCTAAAGAGATTCTCTCTAGCCTTTCCATTAGCACTATCTTTTACACCTTCCTTTTTTTCTCTGCAGAGCTTTCTTGATTCCTTTTCTAGGCCACTTCTGAAAACTGACCGATGTTCTATAGTTACTAGTTGTACTCCCTCACTTCACGACCTTGGTCCTCCGTCTCCAACCTGTTTTCTCCACATTTTTTATTAGCCGATATCAAAAATTCATTCGACAAACCAGCATGATTAACTCACTCTCTTTTCAACCAGTTTTAGTTCTTCACAGGATCCTTTAGCTTCCAAGCTTTAATTTTCTTTTCTCTACCCTTTCTAATCCCTTCTCTATTTCCATAATCACTACTTCATCTCACAATCTGTGTTGAGTCAAACACGTTTCTCCTGGTATTACATTACCGTTCTTCAGTCTCAATTCTTTGTGTGTCTTCTACACAATATGTAATCAATTTGACTTTCATTTCCTCCATTCTTGTATGTGATCCTCAACAGAAGCTCCCAACCACATGGATCCTCAACAGAAACACCCCATCACATGAATCCTCAACAGAAGACTCCCATTACATGGATCCTCGAATGCAACATGTATGTTTTCTGATAGTTTCTTATGAATCTCTCTCTTTTCTCTTTAAGCCTACCCTGTTGCGGAGCACATTCTGAAAAGACATAAAGGATCTTTCTTCCACATACCACTGCAATGTTCATCTTTCAATCGTCCATTCTTTTACATAACTTTCATCACCTCCTCTACAAGAGATCCTTTCACCATGTTCCCTACTCAGTTTCTGCCTTCCTCTGACCCGCTCCACCCTCTTTTCTAATTTTCCTCAAATCCTACCCATACTTTGATTCCTTGGCTCCTAACTTATGCATGAATTTATTTTTGAATGACACTAAGCTAGAGAAGGCAATAGGAGAAAAGCTTCTTGGGATTAGAATCGATAGTAATCTATCTTGAAACTGGCATGTTGATTATATTATTAGAAAGCTGAATTGCTGAATTAACTTGCTTAAAATGTCAAAAAAATTTCTACCTTTGTACTGTATGAAACTACTGTAACTCCCTTATAAAACCTATTCTTGAATACTGTTGTACGTTAGGGGACAACTGTTGAAGGAGCAGTTAAACAGATTATTGCGACTGCAGAAACGTTGCGCCAGAATAATATTAGATGCTAAATTTCAGGATAACTCAAAAATGCTATTCACTGAATTAAACTAGCTTCCAATTGATGGTATTATCCGTGCAAGAAAACTCTCCCTTAATTCTTCACAAGATTGTAATGGCAAGGGCCCTGAATATCTTTCCTCCTATGTTAACTATGTCAAGAGTAGGCATGATTACAACACAAGAACCTCAAACAGAAAAATGATCTTATAACGCCCAAGTCCAAGAAAAATTCACGCCTGAGAACATTCTAATCCAGTGCCACTCGAACAAAAACCGAGTCATCTCTTAGGAACACGCTGTCACAGAAACGTTTTTTAAAACACCTCCAAAGAAAAATGATACTGGAAAACTCTATTAATGAACATTTTAGTATTCATCATACAAACTAATGAATTAATTTAATTTATTTATTAATGATTACTTTAGTTTTTACTTTTTGTTTGTTGTTTTAGATTAGCTTAGGAAAGGCCACTATGCAAAATACCGATTTATCGGCAATTAGCCTGGTTAAATAAAGTGCTGCTATTATTATTATTATTATTATTATTATTATTCTAGACATCTCATAAAGTTCTACACTTCCCCTGTCAAGCGTATCTACTACTTCACTATTCCTTCCATACAAGACACAGGTCTACATAAACTGTTGCTAATGTGTCCTATACTGGCTGTCCTCGACTGCCCTAATGCAGAACGTAGGACTGGATTACAATTATTTTTACCGGTAGTATAGGCAAAATAAGCAAGCCTAATCTGTCCAGCAAAAATAACATAAAAACTATTATTAAAAACTGGATCGTGGGATATTGCAATTCAAGACTTTTTATTGGCTTGGCCACTATGGTATATAAGCAAAGATACCATAACCTGAAAATACGGTAAACGTACGCATTAGCTTAACATTAAAAGGAACTAAAACATTTTATAAAACTAAAAAACTTTTATTAAAGTTTTTGATAAAACAATTATTAAGTTTTAACTGTTTTCTGTATCGCAAGAAACATACTGGGAAACTTTCTTTTAGAATTAGCAGATTTAGGGTGCAATCTGCGAACTTAATTCAAAATGCTATTATTCTCCATTAACTTTATCCTGAAACTTTGTGGAAAATGTTGGGGCTTAAAGGTGAATAAAATACCGTAAGTTGCTTTCTCGGTAATTGGTTCAACTGCGTACAACTACTTCAATGGAACTACCACATGTTACAAAGTTACGTGGCAATAAGTTTGGATTGTTTGAAAGCATTGCAAAAGAACACAAATAAAAATTGTGTAATTCAGAGAGACAAAGGTTATTAATGTATTATGAGGGCAGTCTTGTGGTTTGTGCAGATGGCAAAACCTTTGCCTTCCGACCACAAGGTCCCTAGTTCGATCCCCGACTCCGTCATGATTTGAACTGTTTCGTGAGCTCTTCTTTTCGCCTACATCTCAACTATCGTATTTTTAACATTCACTTTCAGGGAACTATAAGGTTTGGAATTCAATTGACAACCACCTAAAATTAATGAATCTTGGACAATTCAAGAACAAGTATAAAAAAGAAATGACTTAGAAATACTAATAGCTTTATTAGCTTCTTCAATACTCTTTGCTCTTTATAGGTAATTCAATATTTATGTTATTTTTTTCTCCGTTTTGTTCTTTTCATCTCTCTTTTTTTTACATATAATGTTTACCTCCACTTCGCAATAACATATGAACTTACTACTTCTTTGTGTCTGGCCCCCTGACCAGATTAGTTTTTTAGTTATTTCAGGGGGCTAGTACCCCTGATTTAATCATGCATATCTCCTTTAGAAAGAAAAAGAAATGTATATGAGAATCTGGGGGTAAATATATTGTTGTTATTGTCATCATCATCTATCATCATCATCCACCAACATCATTATCCATCATCATCATCGACCATCATCATCATCCATCATCGTCATCATCATCCATCATCGTCATCATCATATCGTCATCATCATCCATCATCGTCATCATCATCCATCATCGTCCTCATCATCCATCATCGTCTTCATCATCAATCATCATCCACCAACATCATCATCCACCATCATCATCCATCATCATCATTATCGTCATCATCATCTATCATCGTCATCGTCATCATCATCCATCATCGTCATCATCATTCATCATCGTTACCATCATCCATCATCATCCACCAACATCATCATCCATCATCATCCATCATCATCCATCATCATCACCATCATCATCATCCATCATCATCGTCGTCATCCATCATCATCTTCATCATTATCTTCATCATCACTATCATCTTCATCATCATCAGCAGCATAGTCGTCATCGTTATCATTGAATGCAACAAAATTAGAAATACAATGAACAAAAGAATTATATATATAGAGCGTACGTGGCGAGCGTTTCCGTTGGTTGTTGCCAAGATTTTCTATTTTGGCCACGCAAGCTGATTTGGGCAAGAACTTTTTTGCAGAGGAAATAATTACTACACAGGCTAAAAGAATTAAAATTGCGAGAGACAGGATAAACCTTAATATCTATAGTAGGACTATTCACATTTTCATTTTTTCATATATTTTCAGGCTTATGCAAAGTTTTTGGATGAGGAAGAAGAAAATGGAAGCGACAATTGAATTGTTCTTACTTAGTGGAAAGTTCCACAGTTTAAAATAATCATGTGTAAATAAATAAAACTCTGTATACACTTAAATCGTTTTAAATAAAAAACTTTCCGGCCGAACGAATGATTTTATTGATAAACTTGTCAGTTGCATGAAATTACCGAATGCTACTTATGTTCTATATTTATGGCAATCAGCGTTGTACTTATGTCTGAATACTTTTTTTGTAAAAAAATAGACGTATTGATATCTGAACAGACTTAACTATAACGCTGCTGAAATAATTAGCAAAACAGTTACTGTTCATCAGGATGCTTAAATTGTGTGCAATTCTTCATTTGGTACCGGTTTCGGCTCCATTAAATCCTGTACCAATTGAAGAGCATTTGAAGTAGAGCCAGCCACTAAATCCTGGTTTCCATATAATCGTCCGGATCGCCTCAATCGTCCCAATAATTGACGGTACCATTGGGGCTTTGATCGCGATCGTCCCAATCGTTTGGATTGCCTTTGATCATTTCGGAGCATTTCCATATGAATGCTAGGATCGCCTGAACACATTTTTGGACGATTGAGACGATCCGGACGATTTTATGGAAACCAGGTTTAAGAGAGCACAATAACTGAACAATGTCAATATTAGTAAAGTAACTGAAAACTATTGAAAAACTTGCGCTGGCGGCCATAAATTTCCATTGTTTACTTTGAGTAACATTGCAATTATTATGCTAGTTTGCACTTTCCGAAGTTACCTTTTTATAATCAATCTCCTGTCCGAGTTTCATATAACTTTATAACTATAAGTTCGTTCACCATCACCGGGGCTACCTGTGCTGTTCCGAGTCCACTCTCATTTCGTGATAGTTCGAAGGCCCTGGTACTAACGAAGTTGTAAACATGGCGATTTGTCATTGAAAGCATTGTACGTTGTTCTGCCTTAAAAAGGTAAGAGACAAGAAACTTATAAATAATTTTGCAAGTTTTTATAATCAAAAAAGAAAATAAGGCTACTTCAAAGCTAACTTTTCTTTTCTAGTTTTGATTCTGATTATTTCAAATTGCTTAATAGATCGTTTTGAATATGTAAAAATTTTGATCTTACAATCTGTTTTTTACGTAAACCATCATCAGATCATCTAAAGTTACATTAAAAAGTGTAAGTTCTGGCCCAAAAATCTTGAACATTTTTGTTTCAGATTTTTAAAACTGTTGACTTCAAAAGTAAACAAAATAATATGACTCTAAGTTGAATGGAATTTAAGTTAAATATGCAGTACTTTTTTTCGTTCTTTTGATTTTAAAACTTAAAATGATCAAGAATATAAACTAAGTTTAATGAAAGATGTTTTACAGCACTACATGATGAAACTGCTCGTAATCATGATCTACATGTTTGACCATATTCCTTTCAAAAGTCACCTGGATAAGAAAATGTAAATTGTTGTACATATTTGGTGTTCAGGTCTGTGCATATGCATAGAGACATTAACTGATACAGCTGTAATTTTCATACATTCATATTGTTGTAATCTATCATTGACTCTGTTTAAGCAGACTGTGATAAAACACGACGGCTATTTGAGAACACGAGGGAAATGTAAAAAACACGAGCTGCTGGCGAGTGTTTTCTACATTTCTCGAGTGTTCTCAAATGGCCGAAATGTTTTGTCACAGTCTAAAACATGGTTTAGGCTTGTTTATTTGCTTTATGATATAGATAGGACCTTACGCGCGCTCTGAAAAACAATAAAACACGCTTTCTCTATGTTAAATATACTCTGATAAAACATAGATTTTCGACCAATCAGAGTGCGCGTAGGGTCCAATCTATATTATAATTAGTGTTAGTACAGTAACTTGATCAGCAGTAAGCTTCGCTTCAGTGATGCCAGATGTAAGTTAACTCTATGAACCAATTTTCACTTCAAACACTGCAGTCTGTCTGAGTCTAACCAATTGTAGGATTGCACACAATTTAGACACATCCTGAATATTGATAAAGACTGATTGTTTAGCATTATAGCTATGACTGTTTAGATATATCTATTTGATGGCTCTTTATCAATACGCAAGCCTCCATTTTTATATAAGAGAAAAAAGGAAGTGCCAATCATTACTAGTTCTTATTTGCCTGATTGATTGAGGCTGTCAATTGTCTAGTACCAAAATTGCTTTTGTGTTTAAGTTGTACAAAAGTACAGTTTACAAATAATTTAAGTGTTCCTAGATAAAACTTCAGGAACTGATTTTTTCTTTTAATTTTAACTTTTAAATGTTTTGCTTTTTGTTTTTTTTATCCCTTAAGGGACTAAGTGACATTCAATGTTGATTTTAGTTTGTCAAACTTGTGTTTTCAGAAGAAAATTAATTACTGCTAGCCATTGATAGTGTTTTGAGTTGTTTGACTGGCTGCTTGTTGTGAGACATTTGCTAGAAATTTAGTTCTGGGTTAGTATATAATACTAATTAATCTTAACAACTGAGTCACAGATGGGGAATTATATTTGCCTTTACTCAGTTCAATTTTTGATTTGTGAAAACTATTTTTTAATAGAACAAAGATGAATTATGTATAATTATACACGCAGAAAATATAATTATATATGTTATCATCTGGCAATGAAATATTACATTTTTGTAGGTCCCTACCATCTTAAATACCTTTAGTTACTAGTTTGTCTATACTAAATATATATATTAGATTCTTAAAATCAATATTGAAAACTATAAAATGTGATATAATAGTTGATATTCTGACTATGTGCCAAAAAAATGAAGCAAGTTTTTTTATTTGGGATACTTAACCCTTTCACTCCCAATCAGTTATCAACACTCAACTTCTCCTTACATAACAAATACAGAATGAGACATTTGGTAAAGAGAAAATGGGAATTGAACAAACAAAGCAATTTGTTGAGGATTAAAAGTGAAATTTTCTCAGACTTGTTAAATGAAAAGTATGGGCTCAAGTTGGGAGAATTGAATTATTCAACTGGGACTGAAAGGGGTTAAAGTTGATAATAAAAAGGAATCAGTCTAAAATATTTAATATTTTTTAACAGTAGTTTGTTTAACTTGTATTTTTAGCTGGCAGAAAAACAATCTTTATTTTTGGGATTTGAAAAGAACTTTCATACATCTTATTTTGATTAATTCATTTATCAGTTAAAAATTGTTCTATGTAAAAGAGTTTATCAAAGAAAAATGTCCATGGAAGTAGTTTATATCTGTATGCATATGAAAAAAGAAGGTTTTTGAAAAAAAAGGTATGTCTTTGAATGGAGATTACATACTATAATTTATTTATAGAGTATGTATTTTATGAAGTTGTACAATACCCTTTACATGGATTTGAAAGAAAAAGATCGAAAGTTCTCATACCAGATGTATGATATTGCAGATTACCATGGTGATACCTGTAGCTACCATTTTTGATTAGCATGCATGCACTAAGCAAAGTTTTTTTTGTCTTGAATAATTTTGTAACTATATAAAATTATTGTTTTTATCCACACTGTTCAATCTACATTCTGTTTATTACCTTGTCATGTTTTTGTTTTCAAAACTAACATTTTCCTAAATTATTTAAATTCATGTGGTCAAAATCCTTTTTTATTGAATAAATATGCAATATTGAAAAGAGAATTTATCAAGTTCACAAATAATAAAAAGGGCTTGGTGATAGCTTCAGGGTTAGCAAAATGAGACATTGACATATATATTTAATATATATATTTTTTTATATAAATATATTTTTTTCGCAGTGTCAATCTAACACAAGAAACATTATAGAATGGGCCAGCGGTACACTTTGTTTTTCACTGTTCGTGAAGGGCGTGAGGATGATCTAAGATGGGCACTTCAAGATCGGAAGATATCTCCTGATATGCGAGACCCAGAAACAAACTGCACAGCTCTCCATTTAGCTGCATCAAATGGCAGAGCAGGATGTGTTAAACTTTTGGTTAATGCTGGTTAGTTTTATTAAATAATTGTTCATATTGATAATTGATAACTGCATAGTTCCTAAACTGGTTTCCCAAACTGGATTAGTTAGTCTAAGATATATTTAAATTTTCCCACCTTAGAAAGGGAGTTAAAATTTCAACAACAAAAATATTGAAAATATAATCTCACCTAGCTAACATGAGTTCATCTTATATTATTCATTGTCTCATGGGTATTTTGGGCTTAATTGTAAGTAGGGGTGTTTTAGTGGAATATTTGCAATCATTCTTCAACTCAATAAAACAAACTAAGTTAATTAACTTTAAAACCTCCATTTGGATAAAATACACACATCTTCACTTTCCTACCACCTCTCCTCTCCCCCCT
>JAOTRI020087586.1:0-16318 GCA_028564885.2 Zoanthus sanctaehelenae
CTTATTTCACGGATGTTCACACTGGTGAAACTAACGAAATAAGCACAAGCACAAGAAAAAGGAAAATGTTTTTTTTTCTTGTGCTTGTTGTTGTGCTTATTTCACTTATGTTCACACACGGATTTTCTTGTGCTTGTGCTTATCTCACAAGTGTGAACCAGGCTTAATCTATCATAGTTTAGCTCCTCGCAAAAACTGGTAGTCATTAAATCCTTAATTCGTGGACAGGAAACTAATTTATTTTAGGTTAGCTCCTCGCAGAAGCTGGTAGTCGTTAAATACCTACCTCGTGGATAGGACACTAGTCTATCATAGGTTAGCTCCCAGACGGGATGCTGGTTTTTAAATTACGTATTTTGTAGACAGTTTTGTTTTCTTTGATAAACCGTTGGTCTTTTTCTGAAAAGTACTTAACATATGAAATATGTCTTGCCTTGCCACCATCTTGTTAATGGGTGTTGTAAAAGAGCAGGGAAGTTTGCCAAGTTCTAGACTAGAAGAAAAAAAAACTTAAATATTTCCATTTGGTTTCTTGTTGGCGATATTGTATTCTTTGTTCAATCAAGTTGCGCCTTTGTAGGTGTGCTAGTAGAAATTTCGTCTAAATAAACTAGCTTATTTAAAAACTATGAAGACAAATTTAAATCTACATCTTTTGCAATTACCTTGCAGTGAGATTTGCAATGAATTCGAACATATCTAAAAAGTTTGGAATCTTTGTCACAGCTGTTCAAAGCTTGTTGAACATCATATAACTGAAAACATTCCCCTAACCCGCTTTTTAAACAATTAATGTGATAGAGTGAAGTTTTTTCAGAATTGATGCTTATTTCTCAGAAACATTTGGCAGGTACACAACTGGGTTTGTAATCAAGCAATTTACTTAGGTCTGTATCGTAAGTTATGGATTTGGAACTGAGCGATGAAAGCAAGTCAGTCAGCCATGCAAAAAAAAATTACACTCCAATGAGTATAATAATAACAATCACAACACTAATAATAATAATAATAATAATAATAATAATAATAATAATAATAATAATAATAATAATAATAATACAGTTTAAGGAGGAATAAATTAATGTTGTCATTGTAATTTCATATACAGTAAGATATGGTGTTTTCTTCAAATTTTATTATTCTTTGTCAATATTAAAGTTTGGTTCAAATGAATTTTCTATATTTTTACTTACCCCCACTCAAATATGCGTGAGGGAGATTTGGCCCTAAGAACATGGCTTCACCAGGAGCGAGAACAACATGGTTCAGAAAGTAGATACAGAAGCAACCAACATCCCCAGGGAACTGACTATGCAGGCGTAGAAACAGATCCCCAAGACATTCTGAAACATCCTCGTTGTTATTTTTCCTGCTTGTAATGCGGTTTAACAATCCATTTAGCTCTCGAGACACTAAATCTTGCTCACTTTTCATGAGAGATGAAAAACAGGTTTTTAGTGCTTGTCTTGTATCATCATCTTCTGAAAAATGTTATGAAATATACATTTAATACATGTCTTTCGTTGCCTTTAAGTCCTTTGAAAGAACATTGGTTTCTGGAAATAAAAATAATAGCAAAAAAATTGATGTGTATTGCAGCCACAGTTGTTTTGTGTCTTGAAACTGTAGCACTTCGGTTTACACGACTGTTGAATTTTTGGAGCTCTGATTACAAGTTCACTAATAAAGAATCCTTTTTAAGTTCAAAATGATAAAAAGACACAAAACATGAATTTTGCTTTATTGTGTTGCAATGTTTTCTTTTTGAAGAATAGTGTGCTCAACCATGAAACGCATGTTAGGTAAACTAAAGAATACAAAAAGTAAATGTCTTAAGTAATAAATTGAGTGAAAAAGTGAATTTATTTCCATATACTTAAGTGCCTGAAAAACAAGTCGATTTTTAAATGGATAGTAATGGATGGTAATGTGAAATAATAAAAAAATACCCTAGGAAAAACAAATTTCCAGTGTCCTATGTCATAATTTGCTGTCACTACTCAACCTCAGTTTATGGACAAAACATGATGCCATTAGTGACTGGAGTACAAGTTTAACTACCAAATTCATAATAATGTGAAATCTTTTGAACACTAATTTAAAATCATTTTGGGCACAGCACTAATAGATGTAATATTCAGTAACCATTCGCTTTGCCCTATTGTCATTTTTCCCCAAAACACTTTTGTCTTTACTCTTTGACCATTTCATCTAATGCAGGCCTAAGCTTTGTTTTGCATAGCCTCACAGGAAATTGGTTTCTTCCTTTCATCACTTAGTACCATTGTATGTATTGAGCACCAACAATGTACAGTACATACAAGGGAAGTGATTTTCATTTACCAGAGTAAAAAAGTTTTTGGAAAAATTAATCACTAAAGGAAAGTTAAAAATTTCCTCGCACAAAAAATGTTGATTTATTTATTTTAGGAGAAAGACATGTACTGTAGGCATTGGGCAACGAAGTACTTTAAGAGGTTGAGCACCAGACGTTCTTGTTGTCACAGAGGCCAAACAGAACTAAACTATCAATAGATATTCTCAATCCAGTCTACTCTTGGAGAATTGACCTCTGTCAGGAAGAAATATTCCAGTGCTTTTAATAAAAGCACCCTAATTCTTCATTGCAATGGAGGTCAATTCCTGAGTAGACCTGATCAAAAACAGAGTTTCTGGTGCCATTTTTTAACTTAAGCAGAGCGCATGCCACCATGATGGACACCAGCAGGGTAACCAGGCATAAAAACAAACTTTGAAGAGCTTAGTCATAAACAAAATGATCATAAAACTCATTGCACGTACAGCAAGAAACCGGAGCAAATATCACCTTCTCTGAACTGTTTTAAAATTATTGATTTCCATAAATCATATATAAAACTTAATATAAAGGAATGCTTTCACATCAATAGAGAAAAACCTGTTCACTTAACATTCAAGTAAAGCATTTTAAGTCACCCCTTATCTAATGTAATTAACGTGTCATACAGTATTTCTATGAAACGTTGTTTATTTTTCTTTAGTTGTTATCTTACTTTTAGGATTGTAAGTTAACCCCAATTTTACTTCAAACATTCCGATAATAATTTTAAATATGTAGCTGTCGATCATTCTAAGTTTTTATATTCAAAATTTGTAACAGTTTTTTCACTTTCTACTGAAGATGACATATTGTGACAATATTAAAAAATGTATAGAATAGAAAATGTATTTGTCTGTCTGAAATGTGTAATAAAGTAATTGTAAGTTAATAATTTACTTTATAAAAGGATTTATTGTCTATCTTTTTGGTGCTGAAAGATATAACTTTGATGAAAAAACTTTGCAGTTTTGACAGACCAACAGGGAAGGAAAAGGCGGCACAAAATTTCAAAATAGGGAGAGTACTGCTATACATAACTTATGACTCAATCAATTAACCCTTTCAGTCCCAGTTAAACTGTTAAGTTTTCCCAAATTGAGCCCATACTTTTCATTGAACAAGTTTGAGAGAATTTTGTTTCTAATCATCATTAGTTTGCTTTGTTTGATCAATTCTCATTTCCTCATTACCAAATGTCTTGTTTTGACTTTGTTATATTATGCAAGGAGAAGTTGAAAGTTGATAACTGATTGGGAGTGAAAGGGTTAGGAAACAACAGTAATTCTCAATTAAGCAGTGCACAAAAGACAAAATCTAACAATCTAACACTACTATGCACAGATACTGTAAGCAGCACAAAATATTGAACATATAAAAGTTATTTTCACATATTCCAGAATTGTATTTATTAACTTACTGGAGCTTTCTATTAATGACTTTGCTGCTACTTCACCAACAACTGAAGCAAACTCTGGGACGATTTTCAAAAAGTTCACAATTTCATGCACTGGACGAAATCCACATAACCCTTCAAACTGCGTTAAAGCTGCAATAAAAAGAACATAATTTATACAATTACATAATATATTAAGTAAAATGTAATAAAATTAATTTGTTGTATGTTGAGTTAAATTATTACTAAATTTGGAATAAAAATTGGTTTGCTAAACCAAAATTTGCCATGGATGGTATGAATTTAGTGTTTCAATTTACAGAAAGGCTAGTACATTTTCTGAAAATTTGGTGTTTTTATCACAAAAGTGAACAATATGGCTATTTTTCAACACTTATATTCTGGACTATTAATAAGCAGATGTTTCTTGCTAGTTAAAAATCATTTAATTCAAATATGTAGTGTTTACTAGTTTATAGTTGTAGTCAAAATACTTGCCACGAAACCTAATGAAAACTAACAAAGGTTTAAAAAAGTTTTAGAAAGGACCCCATATCATGGCAGAATTTACAGAGCTGAGAATTCCCTTGTTAACTTAATATTCAGAAGGTGAGCAATTCAATAAGGCTATAATGTACAGGCATAGGTCTAGATGTACTTACATAACTAACAACAAACACTGACCAATTGCCATTTCAGGCTTGTGGTTAGGATCCCGATAAATATCCGGTCTTTCAGAATGGAGCTGTTCTGCATGACGCTTGTTAGGATGTGCCTGAATTGACAGTGACTTATTCACTGACAAAACTTTAAACAAAAAAGGAAGCTTTCCATCAAACTTCTCAAGAACTTTGTAACCTAAAGCTTTACCGTTCGAATACACCCACTCTGATAGACTTGTTTCAGTCTCATTTGAGCATGACAGCACTAACTTTGAAGGACCATTTGGATGTGTTCCCATCCACAGCTGAAAACATATACAAAACAGATTGGAAGTTAGAATGGCTTGGTATACATATTTTCAAATTAATTATTGTAAAAAAGAAAATACTGTAGAATAAATCCTGCTTCATTTGGGTTTGCATTTTATTTAAAAAATGTATATAATCCGGGGGTCACATGACTACAGCTATCTCAAACTGATCAGCTATGACAAAATAGAATCCAAAAATGTAAAGAGAAAATTACCATTTATCTAGAGTGAAATATCTTATCTATTTATCTATATCTCTTCATGCCATAAGGCACATAAGGCTTTGACATTCTCTTTTCATTCACTTCGGTTTGCTGCTAAAGCTTTAACAGTGGACCATGATTGCCACCCAGCTACTCGCCTTTTGCCTTCAACCATTCTCTTCCTGCATGTTGTTTTGGTCAACCTGGTCTCCTATATCTCCACCTCTCTTGCTACTTGGTCAGCCCTTCCAGTCTCAAACATGGTCCTAGCATTCCAGTTTCCTATCCTTGTTTTATTCTTCGGATTCACGATCGAAGCTGTCGGGTTTTGGTCTTCCTTTCGGCTTTGGCCCAAAACTGTCATCCTGCTACTAAGAGCGCTGGGTTAATAGAGATTTGAATGTCTTCCATTTCTGTAATAAGCTGATTTTTGCATGGGAGTGGGTTATCAGCCCTCAGCCCACTGAACCCCCAACCTGGAGGACCTGCAGGGGGACACACTTCATCTGGTCGCTGCCCTTCAACCTGTTTGGCATGGGTGACCCTACCAGGAGTATAAAACTCCAGCCAACATAGCTATAGGGGTCATTACCGGTAAGACACTTAAACCATCCTACCATGATAAGGTGGTGACCCCTTGGGATGAAAAGTAAAATAAAAAAAATATTATATATGGCATAGTTTCAGCCACAGACTTGAAATATGTAAAGAAACTTGTAACTTAGGAATGCAAGACCATTTTCTGTAACTGAAAAACATTAACTGAAATGAAATGAAATGCTTAATTCTCCTAAAAGTTATAAAGAGATAATAGGAGTAATCTATAGGCTGGGATAGTTGAAAACTTTGTCAAAAGTCACTTTTGTTGTCTTTGCAATAAACCCTTCAATTTATTCCTGCTTAATATTTAATTTCTCATTCCTTAAAAATTTAAATGCAGTTAAATCAATGTCATTGAAATCGCTTAAAAATATCAAATGTAATAAAAAAGGCTAAAATATTATATTGGTTAAAAACTGAAACATTTTTGACTAAAAGTCATTATCAGGAGATATAAATCAATAGTTAACAATAGTGACCAGGTTTTATAAAGTTACTCCATAATTAGGTACAAACAGACATGCAACAGAAAATACAGTAGCATACTTTTAAAGGATTTGTATGTATGCAATATAGACTGAAATAGATGAAAAATTAAATACATGACAGACAGACAAACAAACACAATCCATATAATATTTTTATGGCTCTGGGGACTTACAGTTTAACTTCCTTATCCAAAAAGATGAAAACGTCTCTAGAGCCATTTGTACATATTAGAGCAAAAACAGCACCTACTCCTCAATTATTTTAAGATCCTGAGTGCTGGTTTGGCCCGCAATTGAACCTGAGCCACCCACACGATAGACTGACTCCTTACCAATTAGACTGACCAGGCAGCTGGTCCCAGCTTGTTTACATTACACCAAATTGTGATAACAACAGAACATCGATGTCACTGCAGCAGCCATTGGCTGGCAGTAGATAGCATGTAGATACAATTTGGAGTTTACAACAAGAACTTACATCGAAAACACACGAAAAATTTCAAAAAAAGTATTGTCAATGAATGATCAGGAGTTGTAAAGACAGAAAAATCAAAGATACAGTAGTCACATTAATCACCTCTGCATATGGCTTCTCAGGGTCGAGTTGGAAACTTGGATTATTCTGAGCCAACTGTGCAACTGTACTACTGGTTCCAATTTTGCCCCATGCATAGCATTGAACTGCACATCTTAGCTGTAATACTATAAAAAAACAATTATGTGCAACCTTAAAATCTAGTATGGCTTATCATTTTGTGCACAGACTATTCTTTTTTTTAATTTTGTATAAAAATTTATGGACACCCACTCATCAGGATTATAACCCTTTAGCTCCTTTAGTACTCTTCATGCAATTCACTCCAAATATAAAAGTGCCGAAAGAGCATTTACTCTTAAACCTCTAGCATTTTATTTAGTAATGTTTAACTTAAATTTTGGTATATACAATGAGACTTTTTAACACAGTATTAACTGAGATATCAGCATTTTAAGTTCAATTAAAGTTCCAAAAACTGTCGAAAATGAGCAAAAAACAGCCTATATGCAATCATTTTGTAAGAAAAGTGAAGATAAAAATTGTTAATTGAACAGATATGTTAATCATAAGGAATCTGTTTTGTTTAAAAAATTCATCGATATCTCTTCCTTTTATATTATTTGATTCATGTTATAATTCACAATGGGCAGT
Source organism: Zoanthus sanctaehelenae (assembly GCA_028564885.2). NCBI lineage: Eukaryota > Metazoa > Cnidaria > Anthozoa > Zoantharia > Zoanthidae > Zoanthus > Zoanthus sanctaehelenae. The sequence goes on from JAOTRI020087586.1 coordinate 7,206, forward strand.
CCATGACACTGTCAGCAATGACAGAGCAAAAAAAAGCATGCACACATGAAAACAGACTATGGTTAACATTCTTGTTTGAAAAGATGCATGTAAATAGTATAACAATATACAGATATTATTAGGACAAAGACATCATTTTCATTAAAATCATTTCCAGAACTTGAGTTTCAAAACTTTTCTAAAAAAGGCTGGTTAGCTATATAAGTGCTGCATTACACATGCATTTTAATTAATTACCATACAGTTGGCAGCTGCTGACTCAACTAATACTCAGACTTGCAAATGAAGCCATCACACACTTTGAACATAAAAGCTTAATATGAAACATACATAGACTGAGGCTCTAGACAACATTGCATGCTGGCTTGAACAAGCTAATATTTTGTCAACTTTCACTTCAAAGAACTCAAGATTGAATTTAAAACTTAACAATCTGTTTGGGTGTGAACACGATTTGTTTGCAATTGGGGGGTGGCTCAATCAAGTTTAGTTGATGTAGGAGAAAACTCTGTGGGGGAAAAACTCATTATGGGGTGAAGCTAATTATTCCTGTCTGTGTTAGGATTCTCCAAAACGTTTGCTTTTTCACCAAACTTTGAAGGCAGGGAGAACTCTATTGTAAAATAATAGACATGTATAAAGGTTGGGTCAAACAAGCATGAGAGTAGATGAGAGTTTTGGCCCAACTCTCATCCACTATCATTGACATTTGATTACCGATGCAAGAGCTTGTGAGAGTGATTGTGTAATGTACCTTCCATACAAACTATAAAATCAAGCAAGTAGAAAGGGATTTATAATGTAATCAACAAGTTGTGAATTGAAGATATTGAAGATATAGTCCCGTACAGAGAGAAAAAGCAAATTTTTGTGTTTTTGTTATTTTTTAATTGGAATTGGACCCACAAACCCAAAAGCTGCTGCTGCTGACCGAAAAACTTTCATCAATTCTCATGTATTGATCAAACGACCAAAAACTCTCATGAAATGTTTGAACAAGTTCAACATAGATGAGAGTGCATAATAGTCGATGAGAGTGTGCAAGAGTTGGCAGTCAAACTAGAGCTAGAGTTTGAGCTCACATCAACTCTCATCGACATCAACACTGATTAATTTAAAATCAAAACTAAAATTAAAACTGAGATATCATACACTATCTGCTTGTAAGGGAAAATTGCAAAAAACCTAAACTAAATTTTAGTTTATTTCTGAAAAGGACAATTTTCAATAATTTGTGTCAGATTGTTTGAGGATTCTTGGTGAAACCATACTTCTACTAATATATGAAACCATAGTAATTTATAAATCACTGCAAAACTTAAAAGCCACGTATTTCAATCATACGTAATGCTAGACAAGTAGTTGCAAAGTTTGTGATATCATTTATAGTGAATAACGTTCTGAAGCTCTCGGTGTAAAAAAGAAATTGAAATGGGCCATGTAATATACATTCAAATATGTATCATACTTGTGTAGAAACTAGCATATTTTAAAAACGTTTATGCGCATTTCCACTTGAAAAAAAAAACTCTTTTTCAAGGTCTTCGTTTCTTTCAGTTACAATAAATTTAAGTGAAAATATAAAGCTAGAGAATCTATGCACCATGAACAAGTGATAACTACTTAATTTCTAAATACTGTGTAAAGTAATTTTAAAAAAAAGAAATTTATAAAATGAAATATTGTACCTTGATCAGCTCTTCCATCAACAGCCATTTCTCTCGCAACGCAAGCCCGAGTCTGGGAACGAGATACAGCCTTCCGGAAGTGAGAATCCACTTCACTGTTTCATAAAACCGTTATTTGATTTTGAGACCTGGGGAAAGGTTGGACGCAAAAAATGCAAAATTTTTTTTTATGGATATATTTACGTTAATTTAAGGAATTTCCTATTTTTTAGACTAGCTTTTTGGATCAGAGTGTTGTTAATGGGAAATACCAAGAAACGAGCTTAGATTTTCTGTTTTTCTCTTACCCAGTCCCCTTGTGGCCTTGCTCGGTAACGGTGTTGATGCACGCTAGGCTTTTCGGGAAGTGTCGAAGCAATGTGGAGTACTTGATAGATTTTCATCGTTAGAAGGTAAAAAATTACAAAGTTTTTGTAAGTTAAGTGAATTGGTATTTAAAAATGTTATGTTTTAGATGAAATATAAGTCCTGCAGAGTTGAAAGTATAATTTGTTGATGTATCTCTGGAGGGTTATTAACAGTATGCAAAATTTGTTTTTGTGTTTTGCTGGTCTAAAAGTAAAAAGCCACCGCTTAACTGCAAAAGTACCCTGTCACCTTCAATAACTTATTCCAGCGCTGTCAACGGTGCTTGAAGTGAAGGCGAGGTTAAATCGACAGCAATAGTGATAGCTAGGGTATACCGCTGTTACTCCAAAGTTACATTTCGTAGAAATTCCATATGGAAAAAGTGGAAATATTGCTTTCGAGTTGCAGCAGTCAAGACTTCGTGAATAAACTTTGCATTGTCGAAAAAAGGGCGCGTATTTACGTTCCAACTATAATGATTTATTAAACGAATTTCGCACATTGAAATGCTCCAGCTTGATGTATCATTTTTGGACATTGGAATACAATTTTTCGTATTTTCCAATGAAAATTGATTAACCTATTGTATGTATAATCCTTTTATAGATAATCGTATTTATAATTAAGGCACAGGCACATGATGCGGGATAATTTCCGTACTGGGGTGTACGTATTTATTTATGCAGTAAGTTTCATTGTGTATATTACTGTTGAAGTTAGGGTCTGGGAAAGAGCTAGTTTTTATGATTAAACAATAGTTTGCCCCAATACGGAAATTTTACCCATGATGCAACATTTCATGCAACATTTTGTGCAACAAGATTGTTGCAGCATTTGTTATCCTCCCAAATACTTGTTGCCTGCAGTGTTGCATGAAATGTTGCATCTTGGTTTTGCATCTTTACAGACTAAAGCAGGGACCGCGGAGCAGGGGGAAATGGGAGGCTATAGGCCCCCCAATAATTTTGCCGCCATTTTAAATTTTTGAAATTTCCCCCAGAACCCCTACATGCTCCCGCTTTCCGGGGTCCTTAGCCCCCCCAATAAAAAGTCTGCTCCACTGTCCTTGAATAGTCCTTTGGATTGTACAAAAGAGTAAATATTAATAAATTCTTCCATATTTGATATTGACAAACTTTTAACTTACTATTAAGCTAACAATGTAGTGTAGTGATGTAAATAATGAGAAATACTCAGAAAAAAACCCAAGCCCCAGATGGGATTAAACCCATAACCCTCTGTGCTCTAGTTGGATGCTCTATGAACTGAGCTACTGGAGACTTGATGGTGAGCAAGGGTCGATATTGTGGGTCTAGACTAAAACCGCATTGCACGGCCACACAGCCTAGTAATGTAAATTCAATGTTAATATATCCATATTGGGGCATACCATTGTTTATTTATACAAACTAAACCTTTACCCAGACCCTATAGTATATGCAATGAACTGCATGCTTAGTAAGTAGGCCCCAATACATAAATTATCTCCAATTTAATAATTACTTGGGCTACTTGTGGTAGGCCGAGTTTAGGTTTACTGTACCTTTTCATCAATCTATCTATCTCTCTATCATGTCACGTTTGGGAAAATTATCTAGAAGTCATTGCATTTAGCTTTGCTGAAAAAACTTTTGATCAAAACTCCAAAAGGCTTCCGAATGAAGCTTTTTTGAGACTGAGAAGGGTTTCAAACAGTTTTTTCAAGTTTTCTAAAAGATGTCTTCCAATGAACTTCTCGCTTTGACGGTCAAAGTATACACAAATTGTAATCATGATGGACATGGCGATTGTTTGAGTCAACTTGCTTCATATTCGTGTCAATTCAATATGGGACATGTTTCTAGAGCTATTTTGCGACTTCAAAATGGGATTATTTTTCCTTGCAATTACCTCAAGTTTTGTACAAAGGCTGGAAAGATTGTTGTGCTTTGCTTTATGGCAAAAACAAGTTATGGTGACCTGTTTGTATCACATGTGTTTGTTGTTGGAGAGCTTCCAAATGTTGCCTAATAGTCTTTGTTGCAATGTCAAATTTGAATTGCCTTAAACATTCTTTCTGCTAATATCTGTAATTTTTTATTTGACTTATGAATGAGAACTGAGAAGCTGCAATCTGGACAGTACACATTTTAAAATTTTATTTATTTATTTTTTTCTTTATTTGTCTTAGCATTTTGCTTTTTGCAACCCAAATTTATGTAAGAAATACTTTTTATTGTTTCACTCAAACATAGGGTGTAAGTTCCATAGAAGAAAGAACTAAACAAAATAAATACGGTTTAAATTTTCATTATGTAAATTAAAGCGAGTTGTCAACTTCAATGATTGAAATGCTTTCAGCTCTAATTTGAAGTTTTCAAGCGTACTGTTTGCAAACTGACAGTTCTCATAGTTTTTACGGAACTGACAGGGATTAATTTTATGGTAGGAATATGTTTCTTGATTTTTTTAAATTTCTAATTGACAATGACTATAATATAAGAGATATTCTTAACTTTGTTTTTAGACATTGAATTATAGCTTGTGTTTATGGGATTTTTAGTAGAGCGTCTAATGGCAATATTTAGGCTGAATCATTCATTTTGTGATACAAGACAGTGTAAAACTTGGCATAAATAAAGTTTACACCCTTCACTATGAATCCAAACTTTAGGTAGCCCAAGTAAACACATGTATGTGTCTAGTTATAATTGTTCCTATATTTTTTTCTGCAACACTGAATTATTGTCATCTTCAAGTAACACAATCAGAATTTTAACATCACTATGGCAGATTATATCATTCCACAATAGAATGTGTGTACAAAATAGATGCAGAATTGCATCAGGGCTTGCAGGGATCTCAATAAGTTTTGAACTAGAAGGTGAAACTTGAGGAAAAGATGGCAAAGTAGCTGATATTTCTCATTTTATTTGCATGGTCTGAGTACTTTAGCTACCAAAATAGGCAGCCAGTTTATTTCAAATAGGTGGCGAAATTCGCCGGCTGCCCTCTTTGATCAATCTTTGACAGTTAAAAAAAGTAGAACAAAAATTAGTTTTAAATATGTTCAACATTACATTTGTTTAAAGAAGGGTGTTCCTGACATCAAATTTTGCCTGAAGCGACAAGATGAGACAAGACCAAAAACTGCATTGAAACAGCAAAATTAGATTCTGCCATGTGCTCAAAGAACACCACATACATGCTTTTTGTAAAGCAAAAAAGAAAAAAGTTGTAGAAATCGTACTTTAATGTTTTGATACTTTCTTTTTGATACATGTTTTCTATTAAGAGTCACTGAATTTTTCTGTGGCTCATTCTTCTCAATTGTTTGGTGATTTCAGTCTCAATACAAACTGTTTTTAATTCTATTTTAATTATTATCGGCTCAAAAAATTGAAAAAACGACATAGAAACAATCAAGGTATTACAATTAAAACAAAATGCCTCGATTTCATAATAAATGTGAAAAAGTAGAAAATGTTGCGATTATAATATTATTTGTTGTTTGAGAAAGGAACAGATTTACAAAGAGTATAGGAAAAAGAAAATCATTTGTCACAGTTAAGAAAGAGATAAAATATTCCAATACCACGCATACCTTTATGAATGCAAGTATGCCTTTCAAAACCACACTATCTCTCAAACCGTCCTTTACTTAAACACGGGTAACAGCGCTAACCACTCTAAACTAAGCTCAGTTGACATGTTATCTTTGAATATAATTTTTATTTGTAGAAATGGATGAGGTGAAAATACATCAATATTTGAGTTTGAGTTTTTCAGCTTCTTCGCAGATTTCAACAGCTGGCAAGTGAATTCCAAACCACTGGAGCTCAGGGTTCTCAGTAGAAGCCGGCAACCAGCGAATTTCGCCGCTTGTCAAGACGAAAGTAGCCGCCTGTGCTGGAAATGTTTAGCATTAAGGCAAAGTTTAGCTGGCAAGGTTTAGCCCCTTGTTATTACTTCTTGGCCGTCTGATCAAAAAACTACTGAGAACTTTGGGAGCTTACTTTTTCTTGCAACACAACAAAAACCAACATTTGCCATTACTCTAAGTACCTGATTGTAGCTTGGTTACCAAGTTTTTCAAGATGACAAAGTTAAAAGAGGGTTTTTCATCAAGCCATGTGTTTCTTTGGTTTAATATAGTGCCATTTTTGCTTCAACTCTAAACTAAAGGTTAGATCAGTAAAACAAAATTTAGGCTCTAAGGCTTAGTTCAAACTGTTATAAAAAAATGATTATATGTCTTGCTAACACACGTATGTGCAAGATAACAAGACTCATTCTGATCAGTTTCACCCAGTTTCTTAATTGAATTTTGCTCTGGTTGGCACAGTATCTGCTATATGTTTAAAGAAGGTCTGTGCTTTAGACATGCTTTGATTTTTAGTTAGATGTATAGTTTTTATAATGTTATTTTTGTATTAATTTTCCTGACCTCTAAATTAAGAATTGATTTTTTCTTAGGATAACATATGAATGCATATTTCTCATAATGGAAGGCAATCCTCAGTTTTCATACTCATCCTTGAGAAATGCACTTGGTAACACAGCTTCCATTCTTCAAAGAGTTCTTCCAAACCTTCCAAGGAATCAAGCATTGAGCACTCCAGGTGGCTTTGGTTCTGGGATGAACAACGGTAGTAACATATCCTCGAGAAGAGGTTTGGTTATATATATAATCTTGCTTTCATTTCATTTTAAGAATTTGAATTGCAATGAACCCTTTTCTTGTTAAAATTTTTGGCATTGAGCTGGACTTTATAGACATTTATTTAAGATGTAGCTAAATCCTTATACAAGCCTAGTGGTCCATGGGGCCTTTGCTTATCTCTGTTTTACGCAATGTTAAGTAGGTGAGAGTCTTTGACTCTCCCTGGACAGAACACTAATCCATCGCAAGTTAGCTTCCTGACCTACCCCTGAAGGATGGAAAGCTGAGTTGGCTTAGGCAGAAAAGAAGAACACACAAAATAAATATTTGAATCTTGGCCAACTGCTGGGATTGAACTTGGGACCTTGTGACTAGAAAGCAGAGATCTTACCAATTGCACTAACCACGTTGATGTAGATATAATCAAAATGTTTTAACTTTTAAATTTCAATCATGTACAAAATGCTTGAAGTGCTTGAATGTTGCTCCAGGAAGGAATCAAACTCAAGCCTTCATCCCACACACAGGCACCTTACAGCCCCTATATTGCAATTTCTTTAATAATTAACCCTTTGACTACTGACATTTTGGGACCCAGTTCCCTGTTGTTCCTGGAGCAAAATGGCAGCACAGTGTTTATCTTTGATGCAAAATCAAAACATGTACTGTATGTGCAGTAGAATTAGGGGGTACACTTGAAGCAATAAGAAACACAAAGAAATAGGTTAAAAGTTCTTTTATTAAAATTACTTTACTTTACTACAAAATATATCGAAACAGCCAAAAATTGTAGATACAAAACAGGTAGTTATATCAAGTTCTAAAATTGTTGCTTGTTTTGTCAAGTGCAATCGCAAAGTTTTGAGCTTGTTTGATGAGAACATGATGCTATAGTAGATGCAGATATTTAACTCAAATAAAACTTAACTTCATGAAAACTGACTATTAGATGATACTCCAAAAAACAATGCGCTCTGCAGAGGGCAATGTTGCACTGTTTGCACTTAAAACATGTTTCTACTTGGATCTCCTGTTGAAGTTTCTAATGCAGATTTTTTACAATGAATGCAGTGCAATTTCTGGAAAAACATTTGTAGATAAAAAATTCACATCTCTCATATCATGCCATTTGGTGAACAACTTTCCTTTCTGTGATTGAACTACGACTCTCCGGATTGTTTAGTTTTTGTTTTGAGCACTTGGGCATGCCTTTGCAGTTTGATTGGACCGTGGCACACATGTAGGTATCTTGTACCAGTAGATGTTCAAAAAGCCAAGGAGTTGAAAAAAAGTTGTTGAAAAACAAATGCCTTTTATTTAAAAAAGGTTTTGGCATACTCATTGGGCAGATGTGGTTGGTGCAGTTGGCAAGATTTCTGCTTTCCAACCATAAGGTCCCCAGTTCGATCCCAGCACTTTGCCGAGATTCGAATATTAATTTGTATGACCTTCTTTTCTGCCTAAGCCAACTCAGCTTTCTATTGTTTCGGGGAAGGTAAATGACTACCAGTGGCTGCTGGGAGCTAACCTAGGATGGATTAGTGTCCCGTCCAGGGGGATTTTCATCTGTTTGACACTATGGAAACCGGGGATAAGCTCTGGCCCCACGGGCCACTAGTCTCGTAAAGGATTAATACAGTAGTTATTGTTAGCTATTAACTTAGAATTACAATAACCAAATTAAAATTCTATACCAAAGTATGTTTTGTAATCAATACGGATTTAAAATCTATATATTATTGACTGAGTTGCAGAAGACTAATTTCTGTGATATACATGTAGTAGCAGTAAAACACATTCATACCTGCCATTATTGTTTAAGAGCGAAAAACATGACAAGCAAAGTATTTCAAACTGAATTTCTCTGTTTTTTGTTTCATTTTAAACTGCAAACAAAGAAGTTGTTAGGGTTACTAGACAAGTATTAATATTCAACAGGAAAACTATGCAAACAAGTACGTACATTCTAAACACCACAATTTATGAAGAAATATTAACATTTTCACTCCCAGTCAGTTATCAACACTCAACTTCTCCTTACATAACAATTACAAAATAATACATTTGGTAATGAGAAAATGAGAATTGATCAAGAAAGTAAACTTCTGAAGATTAAAAGTGAAATTCTCTCAAGCCTGTTCAATGAAAAGTATGGACTCAAGTTGGGAGAACTTAATAATTCAACTGGGACTGAAAGGGTTGATGCTCATTCAAAAGCAACACCTGTCCCAAAATTACCTTAGGCCAAATAAAAAAAACTTATGTTTAGCGTCACCGCCCACTTCCTTTTTGAAAGCCGCCTCTTTTTTTTTTTTTGATAGTAAGATGTACTTTAAAGTAAGATAAATATTAAAAACGTTTACCTTGTGCTGTTTTGTATATAAATCTGACGCATTATAAAAGCAAACAAACTGCATTACTAGAATAGATGATGG
>JAOTRI020087597.1:0-16317 GCA_028564885.2 Zoanthus sanctaehelenae
CGCCTAAGCCAACTCAGCTTTCCATCCTTCCGGGGTAGGTAAATGAGTACCAGCGTCTGCTGGGAGCTAACCTGTGACGGATTAGTGTCCCGTCCAGGGGGAGTCAAAGACTCATCCGCTTAACACTACAGAAACCGGAAATAAACGCCGGCTCCACACACCACTAGGCTCGTAAAAGGATTTAGCTTTAGGTACGGTTCCTGTAGGGACCCTAAGCAACGGGGACTGAGACTGTGTGATTCATACGGTTCCTGTTGGGACCTTAAGCAACGGGACTGAGACTGTCTGATTCATACGGTTCCTCTAGGGACCCTAAGCAACGGGACTGAGACTGTCTGATTCATACGGTTCCTGTAGGGACCCTAAGCAACGGGACTGAGACTGATTCATACGGTTCCTGTAGGGACCCTAAGCAACGGGGACTGATACTGCGACGACGACGGTAAAGAACAATAGGAAATAGAGTGGACGCACTGCACGCATGGAGCTCGGCACCTTCACGCTGTTGTGGCCAAAATTAGAACGAGAAAAGAGCTTTTTTTGAACTCTCAGGATTGCAAGCACGTAGTAACAGATACGTTCTTAGTGTTATTTTAGCTTTATGAAGAAATATTTCATCGCTCTCTGCTCGCAAAGTTTTAGGTGGAGAAAATAATACTCTTATTAACCACACAAAGAAGTGAAAAGAAAGTTAGAAATCTGTTTTTTTTTTAACCGTTCTTCGCCGGTTTCCGACCTGATTATACTGAAGGCCTCTAATTTGAAATCACGTTCAACTTTATCTCGTGGTGTAAATAAAAAAAAGTGGCCGAATGAAAATAATTTTATCTGGCGCGATGGGTTATATACACGTTTTTAGGCTTGGTAAGTCAGTATTGATAAACATATTTTGTCCTAAATAGTAAATGAAAAGAAATGTTTCTTGGGTACGCACAACCCCTACTTCGTTAAAAACGAAATAAACATTGCCAGAAACAATTTAATAATAAATATGTAAATTGTACACTTTATAAAAGAGAGAATACTTACTGACGCTTTGGACGTTTGTCCTTTGTCGAAGTATTGTTTCTAGTTTTGCGTTTTACGAAACGTCAGATGTGTTCTCTCTTTTAGACGGTGTATAATTTACGTATTTATCACTAAATTGTTTCTTTAGAAACACTGACGCAGCTCACACTAGTTTTCTCTTTTTAAAACATTGCCAGAGTTTGCTAGTTCAGTTTTCTTCAAATGTAATTGATTCCTTTGTTGTTTTTAGATGTTGAGACAATAGAAAAGTTTGCCATTATGGAATTCCGATACGGTGAACCACAGCGAGGTCAGACTTTATTTGAGAGTGTTCTGAGTAATTATCCCAAGAGGACGGATCTGTGGTCTGTGTATATTGACATGATGCAGAAACAGGGAGAGCCAGAACCTGTGAGGTAGGATTAACGTTAGTCAGCCATTTTGAAATTAATGCCAACGACTTCCCTTTATAGTTCTTGGCTAACCGCCGTCTGGTTAGCCCAATTGGTAAGGTGCCGGTCTATCGTGCGGGATGCTCAGGTTCCATTCCCGGCCAGACCAACACTCGGGGTCTTAAAATAATTGAGGAGAAAGTGCTGCCTTTGCTCTAACATCTGCAGATGGTTAGACTTTCACATCTTCTCGGATAAGGATGTTAAACCGTAGGCCCTCGGGATTATATCTGTGTTTATTTGTGTGACGGGAGTTGTTTAATAAAATTTTCTAACGGGGTAATGTCACCTTAGAGTTATACATTATTCATTTAACTCTTTTAGCCGTAATGGGTATGACTCATAACTGCATAAGTGTTTTGTCAAAACCTGAGGTTATGTTCAACGGGGATTTTTTTCTTTTTCATCATTAAATATATGAGTAGGAAAGATTCTATGGTTTTATCTTGGAGTGCTTAAAAATAACATAGCATTATTGGTGAAACGATATTAATGAAAAAAAACGCGATGCTGAAATATCAGTATAAACCAACGGTCCAACATGTCCAGCCTGTATGTGATAGCCTACTAGAACAGAAAAAATGGCAGATCAAAATAGTAATGAGCCCCATTTTGCTATAATATCAGAGGATTTCATCGATAATATAATCTGTATACCTTGTGATAGCCTACTAGTAGAGAGAAGATGGCGGATCAAAATAGTAATGAGCCCCGTTTGGCTACAATATCAGAGGATTTCATCGATAATATAATCTATATACCCTGTGATAGCCTACTAGCAAAGAAAAGATGGTGGATCATAATAGTAATGAGCCCCATTTTGCCATAATATCAAAGGATTTCATCGATAATTGAATTTGTGGATCGTTTTTTGACCGATTAGTAGGTTTATACTAAAACAATTAGAACTCTTGGTCACATGAACTACGAGCTATGGACTCGGTATATTCGTCCCCGTGGTCTTACTGTTAATTGAAATTGTTGTTTCAAGTTTGTTTTTATTATTGTATTTATATTCACCGAATTTCATTTAGGCTATACATTAAGTGACTTAAAATATGTTGGGGTAATCTTGTCATGTTTAAAATTTGAAAAAAAAACCAGCTAGTCGAAACTGTAAAAGGTAAAGCTCATGTAAATAGACGATATATGATTACTGCAGCTTTCATGGTGTTATATACTAATAGCCTTTTGTTGTTTGTACTTTGCAGGCAAATATTTGAGCGCCTCATTCACATGAATTTGTCCTCGAAGAAAATAAAATTCTTTTTTAAAAGATACTTGGACTTCGAAAAGAAATTTGGTGACGAGTTAACAGAAGAGAGAGTTAAGACAAAGGCGATGCAATATGTCGAGTCAAAAGTCGCCATTGCGTAAAGGTGCTGTCCGCGTTAGAAAAGAAGCCGAGGTCAACGACAAGGCAGGAATGGCGACAACTGCGTGTGAAAACGTTTCTAATTTTTAATTGTTGATAATTATTTTTCTGGATTGTTAATGCGATTTGCAAACAGAAATACACGCTTTTTATAAGAACAACTCTATAAGGACGTGGCTCAAACTAGCCAAAAATTAATTTTAAAAGAACAATCTCGGCCTGAGGTTCCAAAATAACTATGAAAATATTTGGGTTTACCTCGGTGTAAGAACCTGTGAGTGACGTATAACAAAGAAAACAATGAAGTCAAAACAATAGATCGAGCGAACATAATAGTGATAAAACAAAGAAAAGACTTCACAGGTTCTTACACCGAGGATGAGCCAAATATTTTATCTAAAGTCATAACTAAAACTTAAATTTGACTTAGAAACAATATAAAACCGAAATCTCGCGGTGGTTCACCGGTGGAAGATCAGCTATGTTCGCTAAATGAACATGAAACAACAAAAATAAGCACTACAGAGGAAAGTGGAAACAGAACATTAATCCTAAAGATCGCATTTCATCACACCACCAACTAAAAGCAAGCACTCCTAGAAAGGAAAGATAACATTTGTTCTGTTAACCCTGAGATGCATGAAGAAAAAGTTACACGAAGGCATGGAAGGATAGGAAGGGGGGGGAAGGTCAATCGGAAAAAGCATTTAACTAATTCACATAAAACTTGGTATGTGTAGTAAGTGTCTAGTATACTTCTAATTAAATCTAGTCAAGTGGCACCTTGTTGGTTTCCATGGCAACCGTAGCCTAAAATCTAGATTTAAGATGGTGTTCCTCAACGACATTCGCCTAATCGATATAAATTCAAGGTAAAACTTTTGCACTTATAATTTCTGTCAATTATTTTTCAACTAATTAAAGTCATGTGATCTCTAATTGGTTTTCCACTTAGGATTAGCGCATTTAGCATTAAAATGTTGCAAATGTTTAAAAATAACATTTAATATGGCAAAGTAGTTGCTGATGATCAACTACCACATTTGGTAATCAATAAAACCAATCCTGATGCCATGGTAACCTATTCAAAAATTCCAAAATGGCGGATATCGGTCAAAGTTTTGGATTTGATTTTTTATTTTTTAAAATCAAAACAATTAATAAATTTAAAACAAGAGTTTAAAAAAAATCACTGAATGTATAACATAAAAAAATATTTAAATTCTGCTCATATTTTCAGACAGAAAACCAATTTAAAAAAAACCCGGAAGTTTTGTTTTTTCCAGCAATGACGTCTTCGACTATGACGTCATCTTAAAGTAACCAAAAGATGTGTTATTAATCAAAGAACAGCTGTGCTTAAGCTTTTGGCAATCGGTAAAATTACACGTTCAGTTATCCTAAATCTACCATAAAAAATAGCAAGCCTGATTGCTAGCAACCATGGACTGCTGTTTCGGCCTTTTTAGGCCTCATCAGCATGGCATGGCTAGCGATAGATATATGTGGCATAGCTAACGATAGTCACAGTGGTCACCTGCTTATTCTTTTATGCGTTCAAGGCGAACCCTAATAAAAAAATACACATTTCTATAGACCTTTCATAAATGGCGATTATTTAAATATTCTTTTGCCAACATTCATATTGGACTTTCAAGCCTCTATTGGGGTAAGATATTCTTTTGAATTTTCTGCTCGAGCACGAGGCAAGTGAGGTTAATTTGAATGAACACAAAAGAATACTAAAATGGTCGCCATTTATGAAAGAGGTCTACGTTTGATTGTTACTATGTTTTTCTCTTTAATTTGAGAGGAGGCTGAAATCACAAAATTTAGAATGAGCCTCAAAAAAATTTACTGATTCTTATAAAAATTCTTTGTAAATAAATAAGCAAATACTAATTTGGGGAGTCGGGATGCTAAATTTACAGTCGTGACTACTTCCATTGATCTTAAAACATGCCGTGGAACTCAGATTTGCGGCTTACTTTAAAATTTATTGGGGAAATGTCGTGAGATTTTTAATTGGAACGTACCTTCTCTGGTGATATTGTTTTGAAAAGTTGCTGTCAATTTTAAAAGTTGTTGTGAGATTTTCACCTGGAAAGCTGCTGAGCTCTGGGGCTCCCGGCTAGCGCTGTGATAGCCTGTAGAACAAGAAAACTATTCAACCAAAACCTATCGGTCAAAATCTTAGGAGTTGGGTAAAAAATTACAGGTGACTAATGAAAACTGAATCAGTGCGGCGTGTTTTAATTCACAGTATGAGCTGAACGGCACCAAGTGTGCTAATCCCACGCTTAATTTATTTTGTCCAAACCTAAATAGACTTTAACAATTATCCACTTAAAACTCTGGAGAGAAAAAAACTTGCTAAACACACGCTACGATGATTTAGCTCTCCTTTCTGTTCTTCAGTAGTTGTTCGAAAAGATGATCAAATCAAACCGAAGCTTACAATCTGGACGACTAATCGCTTCAGCACTGTAAAACATCGTATTCAGGGCGCGACTACGCCGAAAATCCATCACAAAAGATGTTACTGAAGACAACTCTCCCCGCAGCATCCAGTTCTGGCTCCCCACTCGTAAGTATAAACATCTTCCGCGACTCGGTTGGAAAGATTTGGCCCAAGTGCTTTCAGTCTCTCTTCTTGTTTTTCATTGATGTGTAGCTTTTTATCATTTACGTGATCAGGCAACTTTCCGATTGGGAGAAAATTCCGGTCATTTTAAAGTTGTTGTGGTGAATAGCAGTTAAAATCTAAAAGTCATCGTCGTCATCATCGTTAAAATCATCTCCATCATACTCCATTGACTGAAAATCCACCCTGTATCGTAGGATTCCTTTAGGAGAAAAAAAAACAAACGAAATAATATGTTATTAATCAGTGAAATGAACCATAGATGACGCAATAATTACGAGACTAAGCCACAATGTTCAAATATTGGTGTACTTTAACACTAGGTGTTTTAAAATATTTGTAATGCCAAAACTTTAGCTTTATAAGATATACAACAAGAATATGTGCTAAAAATTCATCCACGGGTTGAACATAATGTTAATTTAGTAAATTTAGTAGCTGTAGTAGTAGTAGTAGTAGTAGTAGTAGCAGTAGTAGTAGTAGCAGTAGTAGTAGTAGTAGTAGTAGTAGCAGTAGTAGTAGTAGTAATAGTAGTAGTAGTAGTAGTAGTAATAGTAGTAGTAGTAGTAGTAGCAGCAGCAGTAGTTGTAGTAGCAGTAGTAGCAGCAGCAGCAGCAGTAGCGGTTAGCGGTAGCGGTAGTAGTAGTAATAGTAGTAGTAGTAGACTTTTTTATTTCATGGTAAAATTTTTAAAAAATTTTCTTGCAAACAACCTCTAAAATTCATTTATACTTCTTTGTATTCTGATTTTACTAAACTATTTAGCTTTTTAACAAACGTAAAACCAATTGTTTTCTTTATTTTATTGTAGGCAGCCATTGGGATTTGTAATTAGTATGAAAAGGAGATTTTGTTTGAAACAATAACGAATTTATAAACATTGTATTGTAACAATAGGCTATTAATAACGACTGTGGTTACCAAGGTAACATACCTCCTATACCACCAAATCCTTTACAGAATTGTGCACCTTCTTGAGATCGATCTGTGATTATCTCCAGAGTAGCACCTTTACAAACCAGTATAAATTTATAAAACCAATAATAATATTAATAACAATAATGATAATATTCAAAAGGATCATTAAAAGATGATGATGGATGATAATGATATATGATGGTGAAGGATGATCATGCTGGTGTTGATGAAGGGTGATAGTGATGATGAAGGATGATGATATATGATGATGGATGATAATGAACAATGTTGAAGGATGGTGTTGAATAATGATGAAGGATGATGATATATGACGAAGGATGATGATGGATAACGACGAAGGACGATCATGCTAGTGTTGATGAAGGGTGGCAGTGATGATGAAGAATGATGATATATGATGATGCCGATGGAGGATGATGATCATAGCTTTTTTCTAAATGGAAAAAGGCAATGTTCCTACTCAGAAGATGATTCCGATTTTGGAACAAAAACTCCATTTTTCGAGGGCAAAGAACAGGACTGATGTGCCAAAAACATTCAAGTCGGAGTGTATCAGGTGAGATGGGTGAATTCACGACGTTTAAATAATCAATCTTTTTAGAAAACGTCAAAGTGATAAACTGTCCGAGAAAGGCTCTTTCAGCACCGGCTTCTAAGAGCCTAAACGTACAGAAAAATCATAAAGCATCAGCATTTTTTTGGATGCAATGAAACCAAAGTTGCATGCTAATTATCCAACTTACATACATTATCCTTTTTGACTATTTTCCAACACACAATTTTTTCCAACCTTACTTTTTTCGCGATAAGTTGCAATTTTCAACATCCAAAACTTTTAGGAACGTCTATTGAAGAATAACATTTCTTGTAGATACAATAGACTTCTTCAAACAAGATTAAATTTAGCCAACCTAGTATTCACTTCCATTGATTCTTGAGGAGATTTTCGTTTGTGATGACAACGAAATTGCCCATTTTCGAATTCCCGACTACCGCTAGATATAAACGAGGGCGCATGCCACTAAGTTCAGCCTCGATTTCAAAGTAAATATTCGAAAATTCCAACGACTTTATGAAGTATTGGTAAGTTCGTGTAATGTTACACTTTTAGCTTCAGGTTCTAGCTAGAATTTGTGAATATTTAACGTTACCTCAAAGCTTAGCCTGAGAAACCTGCGACTTCGTTGTTTATATCTAGCGGTATCGGGGAACTCGAAACTGAACTATGGAGGCGAGAGAAAAAAAGACGGAGACAGTGGTATAAGGGAGGTGTCAAAGACTTTCCCTTCCTCCTATCCCACCCATTCCTTTCATTTTTTTTCACAGGCGTAAATGAAAATTACAAGAAATACGAAAATTGCCGAAATTACACCAGAAACGTTTGCTATGCAGGATTTTTAAATATTCCCAAGCGTTTTCCAGACTCAAATCACACAATGCTTGCAGTGCACAAAGAACTAGCAGTTACGACAAGCATTAATTGTTAATAATTATTGCTAAGCAAAGAGTCCAACTTACCAAACGTTTTGTAGTTATTTGCTAGCCATTCGAGCAAAGCCATTTTATCAGCCAGTTCCAGTTCTACACCAGTCTATCGGATATAAAAACTGATTACTTTCTTGGTTGTAAAACTACTAAAACGCTATCACAGAAATTGCTGTACTTATGATACCCTAAAACTAAGGAAACTGCTCATGGATGTACACACTCAGGCTAACTTTTATCTATGGTAGAATAAATAAGAAGTAATATCCACAATAAGCGTGTTATTAGCCCTTAAAAATTGCTTCAAGCCAACTACTAGCTAGTATAATATTCTTTTGTTTACATTCAAATTTTCCCGTTAAACCTCGCCAAAAATCTTTAAAATCAAAATAGTATCTAACCAAAACGAAGCTTGAAGGGTAAATTCGTATGCAAAGGAAATGTTTAAACCGTGAAAACGATCTTTTTTAAGTGTTATCTTCACACATTTTCCATTCTTGCCTTTTCAAACAAGAAAAAAATATCTTTAAAAATTATCATCTTAGAGCAAGGGACAACAGTTACGTTTATTACAATAAAATGTGTGAACTTGCAAAACACTCTGCTCATACTGCAGTGCCTTAACTACAGACCAGTCAGTTCAGGCCATTGAGCAGAGGGTGAAGAAATTCACATTTGTACCAAGTAGGAACAAATTACTCTTGACAGCTTTAAAACCACACAACAAATGACTCACTGTAGGTGGGGAACAGCTGTCAACCCAAACTAATACCAAAAGTATTCTGCAGTAATCCAAACCAGTTTTGTAGCTATTCCTAATGCATGTAACTAGATGAAGTGTAGATAGTACAAATGTGCTAGTAGCTAACTTGAAACCACGATATAGGGCACTATGGCCAAGTTGGTAATGTGCTTTACCCCTAAATCTACCATAAAAAATAGTGAGCCTGATTGCTGACAGCCATGGACAGCTGTTTCAGCATTTTTAGGCCTCATCAGCATGGCATAGCTAGCAAACGGGCTTAGGTTCCAAGAATGAACATACGAAGTGGTATAAGCGGAATGCTTGTGGGATGTGGCTATGAAGATAAACATCAATTGTAGATAGCACAAAGGTGCTAGTAGCTAACTTGAAGCCACCTACATGTACCTAGACGCTCATATTAGTAGATTCAAGTTACTGTAAATAGCTGTTTCTACACTTTATCTTTAATATTCCTGCTACATCTCACAAGAAGTATGAGTTCACTATTCCATAGCAATGTTAAAGTGACACAAAAAGTCTAACAACAGCTCACAATTGAGCAGTTTATCATCATTGCCATCATTGCTGAAAGGAGCTGATATGTTGAGAACTGTTTATGTTACTGCTTCGAATCCCGGCTACTGTGATACTCTCATAACATTTATCGTCCAAACTCAATAAGTTGTTTCTCTTAAAAATTTTCATATTAACGAAGAATCTTATAAAACTATGTACTATAATTTAATTTTCCTGAACTTACCTCACTATCAATAAAATGTGTTTTATCTTTTTCTTGTTCAGGGTTCAAATGCAAAACTTTGTCCTCTGTTAGTTAACAAGAAAACAACATCCTTCAACTGTTTTACTCTACCAAAGCAATTAATAAAAGTCTAACGACTAAAAACAACTTTTTGTTTTCAAGTACTGCTATTTACAATTTTAAGAAAACGCTCTAGAAGCGTTCACAGGGTTACCTTTTGTTTGAGGTCCATTTTCTCCTCACAATACAATTGAGCAAGAAATATACCTTGTGTGTTGTGCTGGCACCGCAAGGAGCTGCATGATACACAATTTGTCTGCACGACAAATATATTTTATGACAGGACTTACAACAGGAAGCCCAGTAAAGCCTACAACAGGCAACCCAGTGAAGACAGTTAACTTAATACAGATACAATAAAAACATATGAGCAGACAGCTGCAAAATCCACGAAAGCAAAGATTATTAATAACACCTTTGTTTGGGGGAAACATAGTAAAATTACTGCAGAAAATCAAAATACTCATATTTAGAACTAGAATACTCATAGATTGTCTCATTAAATAACGTATTTTCGGGAGAGAAATTGTATTAAGTAAAACCGATTCTGCATGTAAAAAGATAATATCTTTGTGCATGTCATAAACTGTAAAGATAAGAGTCTGAGGAGAAAGCAGAGCTCTCGTATAACTGTATTACCAGGTTGATGATGGAAATTGTTATTTGTGTAGAATTTATGCTTGTTAATAACTAATATTGTAAAAGGTTTCTCAATGTTTCTTTATTCTTTGGCGAAGTGTGGTAAGAGTTCACCAAGTCCACCCTTGCAGAGTATGACAATTGTCCAGACTATGGCAAGCCAATGTAGTAATATTCAAAACTTAATTTATTTAAATATCTTTTAAATTCAATGGAAATATCGTTTCGATTCAATAAAAATTTCAATTCAATGGCAACTCTGAGATTCAATTCAATAAGTTTTTTTCTCAATTCAATGAAAAATTATTCAATTCAGTGACATTGGTTTATTCTATGACAACTCATTCAATTAAATGAAGACTTTTTCAATTCAATGAAAAATCATTCAATTCAATGACATCGGAATGCGAAACTTTGTCCCAGACCTAAATCTTTTGTAAACTCTAAGTGCTATTTGGCAGAAAAGGTGTTCCGTCATTTTTGAAAGTCGCTGACGTGAAGTGAAACTACTTTTGTCGAACTGAAATGGAAGAGAATTTAAAATGTTTATAAAACCATTTAAGTAATGCCTTTTCAATCTTTACTTCCTTGTTTGCAAGCTTAACTATATCCCAGTCTGTGGTTACAATTCAGCTGTGAACCGGGCAGGGGTGATGCTTTAGACATCAACTGCAGGGGGGACTGAATTTCGTAAGGTTTAACAAAAGACAACGAGTACGGGCTGGGACTTCAATCTCGTCAAGTACCACCTTTATCAGTGAAGGTCAAAATAAGAAGAAATTACAAAATTAAACGAGAAAAAAGTATTTAGATGTAGATGAAAAATCAATCGAAATCGTGGCTTTGCGTGGATTGGTCGAAGTATCAAGTGCTTAGTAGCAAAAAAGTGTATATACGCTGCAAAAAAAGTAATGCTGTTCGCCTCAGGTTTCTTACTGTTAATGATGATGATTCCAAGTTCCTGAAAGTAACAAGATGAAAGCTTTCCAACCAGTAAGTTGTAGTGTTTTCGACTACAAACATCTGAAGGTAATTGCTGGACAATGCGCAATAAATGTCAAAATCAAAGATAGCTTTGACTGTTTGCTAGCAGATTTCATAGCTGTCAACTTTCTCAAAATTTGTACTGTAACTCTCTCTCTCAGTCTACTGCATAACGGCTCCAATCTTTAGTAATTTCAGTAGGAGTTTCAGTAATACAAACGGAATTGTCAAAAGATGAGCAGGGCAAAAATCATTGTTTGTAATTTCACAAAAAGCCAGTTGATCAAAACACCGGATAAATAAAATATATACTATTGAAGAATGCTCTGTCTTGTCACTGTTTAGTCTCTGTCTACTGGTGCTTTGTTTGGAAAACTCTTTTATCTGTCGTCAGCCAATCATGGATAAGCTAGCATGCAAAACAAGAGAAGCTCTAGAGTCATCGCATACTCGCTTCCGCCTTCATTCTTGAAACCATGCAGCAAAGACTGACACAATGGGATATAACACCATGCATTCCATTGCTTGAAACCCGTTGCTGTTGGCACATGTTTCATAAATGAGAGACAGCATTAAAAATGTTTTATTAAATAAACATTTTTTAAATAAACATTTTTTAAATAAACACTGGTCTGACTAAGGCGCTGTTTACATGAGACCAGCAAGAATTCAAATTGATCTGAGTTCGTATCGGTAGCCATATGTTTCTTTATTTACGTTTACAAGAGACCAATCGGAAAATGAAGCCAGAGCGGCACGTAGACCAACACGAACGAATTGCTGATTCGTGTTGTTCTCATGTAATCACAATTTTTTTAATACCGGTTTGTAAATTCCAATTCTGCATTGTTTTTGGTCAGTGAGACGGTTATCAGACATGCGCATCAAACTCTTTCAAATTACACAGGTAAGCCGATAAGGGAGGTTTACCATACGTCAGTAAAGTTTTTTCGTACTGGACCCATGTAAACAGCAACTAAAATATCAGCACCAACACTATTTCGAACCGAGATGAGCTCGTACCGGACTCACGTAAAAACCGCCTATATTGTCTCTCCTGTACGTATATCTTCTCGAAGTCCAGTCACTATCAGAACGAAACCATTCGAGAGCTTTCTTTGTACTGTTGCACCGGAAAAAGTGCGCCCTATAATCTCGACATTTTAAAATTTCGGGGTTTGACAACAATGAGATTTGGAACCACAGACAGGGATGTAGTTTGGGTTGCGAGCAAAGAGGTAAAGATTGAAGAAGCCTCGCTTAAATGGTTAGATGAACTTCGTAAATTCTCTTTCATTTGAGCACCCAAAAGCAGTTCATGTCAGAGACTCTTAAAAAGACATAACAACTATTCTTCTAAATTGCAGTCGGCATTTACACAAGAGTTAGGCCTAGAACAAAGTCAATGTCATTGCCAATGACATTGCATTGAATAATTTTTCATTGAACTCAATGACTTATTATTTAATTGAAGAATTTTCATTGAATTGACCTTTACAATGCAATTGATGGGATAACTCATTGAATTAAAAAGATAATTCACTGAGCTGAAAAGATGTTTCATTGAACTGAAGGAATGTTTTATTAAATTAACCTTCTGAGTATTGCTATATTTGGCTTGCCACACCAGACCCAGAATTGTCAACAAGGGATGAAGTTGGTGGAGATATTCGAAAAGTAGACAGCAACTTTACTTTCTCTTTTTTTTTCTTTCCGCGTTTTTGTAATAACCACTTTTTCACGCCTATTTCCGTCACAACACACTCGAGTAGCGGTAGACGATGGTAGACCTTCACAGACTATGGCAGATTTTACTTACTTTGAAAAACTCGGGATTAAATGGTTGGCGCAGTTGGTAAGATCTCTGTTTTCCAACCACAAGGTCCCCAGTTCGATCCCGGCACTTTGCCGAGATTTGAATATTTGTGTGGCCTTCTTTTCCACCTAAGCCAACTCAGCTTCTCATCCTCCCGGGGTAGGTAAATGAGTACCAGCGTCTGCAGGGAACTAACCTTCGATGGATTAGTGTCCCACCCAGGGGGAGTCAAAGACTCTCATCCGCTTAACACTACAGAAACAGGAGATAAGCGCTGGCCTCATGGACCACTAGGCTCGAAAGGATTTAGCTTTTTTTTAAGATAACATTAGATGAATCATATTGTTTTACAACTTATTTTAAAAACAACGTTCGAGAAATAAAAATTTAACTTTCACAAAATTATCGATTATTAAAAACACTGCCAATGGCATCTCCAGGCATCGGTTCTAAACATTTTCCAGATGAGTTTATCAGCCTAGGTTTTAGTAAGAAAGAAGGGAAGCCACAGTCAAGACTTTCAACTGGATTTCACCCCTGGACTATCTATCTATAATGCTAACAACATTGTGCACAAACTATTTATAGTGTAATATTTATAAATGGCCAGACCAAATCAATGTTTTGAGGAATGAATCAGACCAGCCCTCATTTTTCCAAGATGCAAAAAAAACGTTGTGATATTTTTCATTTTTAATATCAGGTTTTGGATTTTGTCTGTGCATTGAGAAACATGAACAAAAAATGTAAAAACAGAGTTATTTTGTAACTCATGACAATAAACATTCAAAGTATTTAGACAAAGTTTTAGAGTTTTAACACAAAAAGTGATAAGAATCTGATTTGGTATGGCCTAAGAAACGTAGAAACACTGATTATAAATTTACCATCTGTCGAATGGTTCTTTAAAACATATCTCATAATGTCAAGATTTTCCCAGACTATTAAGATGTCAACTGCTCCCATTTCAAGTGCCTGAAACAAAAATAATAGAAGTCAAGGATGTTTGCCTGCTCAAGAATTCACACAAATTGAGGTTTTCACAAGCTATAAAGGCATTTTGATAAGTACTATTCCTTTTCTTTCATGGAACTGATAATGTACAGCTGATTGCTGCCATATGATTTATAACTTACATCATTTTTGTGCTTCATGGCGTCTGGCTAACATTTGACCAATCAAAAAGCACATACTGTCTGGGTATTAGGGTTCTGGCTAACATTTTCAAGACCAATCAAAAATCAACGAATGTCCAAACCATTTTATTATATTAGATAAGTAAAAAGTAAAACTTACGTTAAACTTGTGGTTAGTGATTTGCCTTGCACAGTAAAACCCCAATTATCCATATTTTTTATATATCCAGACTTTACTCTAGTCCCAATTTTGTAATAAAACTGACTGATATGCATCCTGCATTCTGTTTGGCTAAGCTACTAGAACTTTATTTGTGATAGTATACAAAAAATGGCTAATCAAAATCTTAGTTAGCATTGTTTTGCTAGAATATCAGAGGATTTTATCGATAATTTATTTTTTACATTCTGTTTAGACCAATTAATAGGTTTATACTAAAACAATCAACACTTTCTCCCACATGGACTATGATTTTTCATTCATCCTCGGGTTTCTTATTGGAACTTAGTCATTACCAAAATCCATATTCTCTTTAAATCTACACAATGTGGTTCACTGTTGCACGATGCGGTTCCAGTGTAGAAACAAAATATCGACCCTTGCTCACCATAGAGTCTCCAGTAGCTCAGTTGGTAGAGCATCCGACTAGAACACGGGGGGTCATGGGTTCAAATCCCATCTGGGGCTCAGATTTTTTTCGAGTTTCTCCTTGTAATTAAAATTGAAAAGTGAAAATGAAAAAGCAAGTTTGTTTGACTTTTAACGCGCATGAACGGTGTTCACACATATTGTTTAAAACATCAATCATGAATCAGTTATTCTTTAATTTTACTTGTTTTGATAATGCTAATAGAGAGTAAACTAGCTCTATTTTAAACACTTTCTACAATTTATAATGTTCAATGAAGGCAGGCATTATGTAACAATATTCATGGCAGTTTTATACTCTTAACAAAAAACAAAAACCTCAAACTTATGGAGGATAGAAATAATCATTATAAAACCAAAAAAACATTCTAATCTAATTTGCAAATTCACTTTTATACCTCACAAAGTGAAAGAATAAAGAAGTAACTAGATCAACCAAAACTCAACCGATCTCGTACAATAAGTAGAGTTAGAGAACACGTTTCATGCCGTTTGATACAATAGTTAACTCAGTTAAAGTCAGGAAATCTTGAAGTAAATCACCTTTAATGTGTCTTCAACCCCAAAGCAGAATCTTCCCGTATCTTGTGATATTTCATCAAAATATTTTCCTGTACAGGATCAATGGAAACTTGACTTATTCTGTATTAATTAAAAAGAATTGAATGCTAAAACCAAACTACTTTTTTATAATTAGTAGACTGACTTTGTGAAGGTCTTTTTAAATTAGTCACATCACGTTGAGAAATTAACAACAGAAAGGAAGAAAACTATCTAGTAAAAGGTTAGCTACAATGGTTACTAATGAGACTGTCAGCAGTGTGTTATGACATTGGTGATGAATATTTAGAGCTTAAAATGGCGGTGTGCTTTGAAATCTCGTTATTATCATCTGAGCAATCTACAGTATGTATTGAGAGTTCTTTTCTTCAATAGCAGCCGAAAGTTGCATAGTAACCATGTTTTCCCTTGCTTAAACCATTCTATGTCATAAACAACCGCTAACTTCACATACTGAGCTACCGATCAATTTTTGTTGACTTGTTACAAAAGTAAAAACCTGAAGTTTTTCTGAACTACTTGCCTAACAACTTTTTAAAAAAAAACTTCATATAATTGTTGTACTATGTTTAAAAGAGTCAAATTTAGCGTTCTGTTCTCTTTTAAACAATTAAATGTTTTAGATAGTTCTACAGTTTTAAAAACGAGAATGGTAAAAGATAAATTAATCTTCTTACCTATTAACTTTTTTTCTTGAATAAATTTGACATTAGCTAATACCTCTGAAGCAAGTTCAATGGCCTACAACAAAAAATCAATATATTATAGGGTTCACACCGAGAATGAGAAGTGAAATCCCATGACTTTTCTATGACTTTTTTATGACCAAATGTCAGTTATCCATGACTCA
Organism: Zoanthus sanctaehelenae; assembly: GCA_028564885.2. NCBI lineage: Eukaryota > Metazoa > Cnidaria > Anthozoa > Zoantharia > Zoanthidae > Zoanthus > Zoanthus sanctaehelenae. The sequence continues at coordinate 16,104 of JAOTRI020087597.1, forward strand.
AAAATATCAAGAAAATAAAGAATCCACTCCAAAAAATGGGCTCCTCACATTTTAATTCAATTTAAAATGCCAGTTACATCGTCTGGACACTGAAAGACAGTATAACATTCTTGAATTTAGAGCAATGTTAATGTAATGCAGGGGTGTGGAAATATGTATTTTGGACACTTGTCCCGGGCAAGTAAATATGAAAAATCTACTTGCCCGGACCCCA
>JAOTRI020087608.1:0-16314 GCA_028564885.2 Zoanthus sanctaehelenae
TGAATGTACTAAGTGCTTAAAATTTGTTTATTATTTAAAGTCCCATTTGTGTATCTGTATATACTTCCAGTTTCGTTTACTGATTCATTGAATACATTTTAAGAAATTTTGTCCTGGAAATTTATTTAATTGCCCTGGAAATGTCCTGGAAATGTCCTTGATTTTTACTTGCCACTTTCTGTACGAACCCTGCACTAGGTTCATGTTTTAATAATATTGTTAAATGTTCATGACATCTTGAAACTTGCTCAAAAAAGGCATATGTGGCATTCAAAGGCTAAAGAATTTATAAAATTTATTCTTTCAGTATTTATTTTTCAGTATTTATTCAAAGTATTTAATGGCACCCAGTTTCTTGGGGGCTTTCTCATGTTTTATACAGGGTCTACCGACATAAAAGGGTATTCCAGTTCCAGTTTTAAACACGCCGACATGAACAATATGACGACATTGACCGTCATACTAGTCTCCTCTTTTAATCTATTTTCAAAAACACAAAATCTCAATGAAACGAGCACAGTTTATTGATGTAATAATCATTTGTACAGGGTTTCACAATAAAATATCTAAATCCAAACAAGTCTGACACGCCCACGCTCACCACATGACCACACCCGTCCCTGCACGCTCTTCTCTTTGTACAAAGTACAAATTTTAGCTTCGCTTTACACCATGTCACATTCATCAAAGCATGGTAGAGTTAACCAGGGCATCGTGTAGGAGGAATGGTGGACATGTCTACAACTACACGATTCACGACGTTGAATAAACGTTCTTGGTCGTTTTCTATACACAAGGATAGCTGTGAGATGGTAATGACAATCACACACAATGTCTTGTTCCTTAAAGAGCACCATGTCCGCAAACAAGCACAGCGAAAAAGCACACAAATTAAATCACTCGCAAGTCTTCCCAACACGGCACTTCCAAGTTAGAATCCTCTAATGCATAATAATAATAACGTGTCCCAACTAACAAAACACTCTCCTCTGCACTTTCATGCCCGTCTCGTCGTGTATCATGATTTCGTCCAAGTGTTGGTGTATTTGGCATGCCATTTCTCAATCAGCATCAAAGTCCACAAGTATTTAAAAACAGTATCAGACTCGTCAATGTGACGTCTATAGTGTCTATGAGGATCTATATAGCCATCGATCCACCCCCTATAACTCCTCAATTCATACGCGGGATCCTTTCTTCTCGCGTCTCTCCTTTCGTTGTACAAAGGTGTTTTCAGCGACGGTTCTGCCTCCCTGTAAAAACGCTTGTCCCACGTCCACACACTCAACATGGTACGATTTTTTGTCGGATCCCTCATGTAATCCTCACAAAACAAATATTGACACTGTCCATCCATCACCACACACGGTCTCGTCCTCAGCCACGCAATGTTCTTACATCGATGAAAATAATAACCACCTCCACTCTCTTTCACTTGATACAAATGAAAATGATGGACAGCAAACGAGGCATGTACCGATCGAGGGCCAATAAACAGACGATGTGCCTTATGAATGACCTACGAAGCAAAATAAACATGACTACATATCTGTTTGTCACGGTGACTACGCAATGTTCTGCAAGGACAAGGCTCCCATTCATGGTACTCGCACCACGTCCACACGTTCATGCACACCACACGCCACGATCCCTTGAGAACCCATGCACGGGACACTCGATTATAAAGCACCTGCAACAACAACATGAAGTGGGCAAACTTCTCCAAAGCAAAGGCAAATCACTTTCCAACCCAACTGTCTTCTTATGTCATACCAGGCCGTTTTACAATGGTCAGGACACATTATACAGTCACCATCCCCACAGTCACGCACCACCCTCATTCCTAAGTAATGATGCCACACCTACAAGAAATGTTCAAGATGGTAAAAATTTTCTTCTGGAGCACACCTCGTCATCATCACCACATGCATTTGGTCTTCCTCGCTCAACTCGAAAGACCCAACACACCATAGGACCTTGAGAGGAAACCACTGCAACAAAAAATGTCAACGTTTAATCTCTTACACACTGCTCTAACCCTTCGTCTATCATGACCCCATTACTACACATCCTCCTCGACCGTCCTCAACCCTGCATACCCCACACAAAACAATTCCTCAGAGGGAAACCACTAGGAAAAAAGAAAGAAAAAATAATTACCTAACTAACATCACATGCCCGATGATACCCTAACGTCTCCATCACATTAAAGATCAGGTCTTCATACACAACACACAATCCAATATGGTCTTTATCGGTAAAATACTAAAAGTCAAGGATAGGCCTCTTCAGCCACCTTCGAGCATGTCGCCGGACAAACCCCCCTTCCAAGTGATCTTCGCAAGCGAAGAAACAGCCATCATCATCATCATCACTAAAAGAAAAAATTAATTTTCAGAGGCCTCGATATAACGTCTATAGCTATGTCCTATACCTTGATACGCTCTAATACATTCGGGAATAGAGTCCACATAAGCATCTATTTCATCCCCCAACTCTTCAGATAAAAGCTCGGCTACTACGTGTTCAATATGCAATTTTGTAACAGCACACCATCCAAGCTCTTCTTCCTCCGGATAAAACTACAAACAAACAAAATTCCACTCACTTTCTCACCTCTACAAATTTTTCTTCAAGTTTACAATTTGTACTCACCGTGCCATGCTGTGCATATCGTGGCAACGCATCTATCTCTCGGTGAACTTTTACCCATTTTTCTCCTCTCTTTCTGGCCATGGCCATATCGTTTAATCCTAATGTCTCGGCGTCTTCAGGGGCTAACCAGTTTTTCAAGAGCTCTTCCACATTCTCGTACGGAGTGTTCATGTTCACAACTACAACACGAAAATTCAAATGAATACAAAAAACACTTTTTAAACACACATAAAACAACACGACTTACTCTCCACTTTCTCATTGTTTTCTTGTTGCCACCATTGCGACATACTAAAACGATGATACGTTGGTGCCGAACCAGACGGTCCTGCTCCCTAATCTTCCTCATCGTTGTCCATGATCTTCCTCTTTTTCGAAGGTGATGATGATGCTTCTGCTTCCTCCTCATCGTCCATGATCTTCATCTTTTTTAAAGGTGGTGCTTCTTCTTCTTCTTCTTCTTCTTCTTCTTCTTCTTCTTCTTCTTCTTTTTCTTCTTCTTCTTCTTCTTCCATGACCATCTTGCAGATCTTGCAGTGCTCCAACACCTTTGTACCTGCCATCGTAATCAGCTTTGATGGCATGGTTTTTCTGGGACGTTGCATCAAATGCCATGCCGCTACCGCATGACATATTTTGTAAGAATAAAAGCTCCACTCAGAGGAGTCCACTGCTCCTCAAGGAACAACATTACCCCCAGAATCTTCGCTGCTGGCACTCACACACAGGGCACATGCATGTCCAGTTGCCATATTTTCTATATCACGAGTTCAAGTGACCGCAAATCAACTAGCAACAAAATTTGGGAAATGGTGTAAACCTACCACCTCTCGCCTTATATATCTTTAGACTTTCAAAAACATGGGTACCTCCCCATCCCCAAAAATTCCTCATCCGGGTCTTTTTTACAGCTTGACCCATAAAGTTACCTTCCAAGGTCAAACTGCACTTTTCTTACATGGCCGCTTGTGAGGAAACCTTCTCATCATGAGCTCTCCCCAGTCCTCTCATCTCCTCACTGATGAGAAAATGAGTGAGATCTACGATGCCTGGGAACAAGACAACCTTTTTGTTCACATGGATGATTGGGACCTACCCGAAGATTTGCTGGACGCACCCCAGGAACAACAAGAAGGAGGAGCCCTTTACGGACCTCTACCACCTCTCTATCAGTTTGATATTCAACCCTTAACCTCGCGTCGGTCACGGCACTTGGGTGTAGAAGAACAAGTTGCCAGGGCCTCCTCCAAATCAATCAGGTCACCAATCCTGAACGTTACAACATTTTAGAACAGCTCGCCTTAGCTTTAACCCGGGCCATTGCCCAGCTCCTAAACGATCATCCCAACCTCAATGACCGTGATCGCCTCTACTTTCAACTGGGCTCCAGTTTTTTGCAACCCACCTACCAAGGCTGGTGTGTCACCGTGGCCGAATGGCGCCATCCTGAAGTCGGTTACCGTGTAAATCGTGTCTTTGAGAACCTGGCATCCATGCTCAACTCCAATGAATCTTTTCGTATTGACGACACGTTCACTCTGAGTCTTGTCATCGCTCATGGGACTGCGAGTGCCTCCGACCTTCCGTTAAAACGATGCTGCATTTTACACATCCCTCACGACAACAGGAACATGTGCTGCGTCGAATTTTTATAGACGGCTTACAAACGAGCGACTCTCACCGATCGAGAATTTAACAGCCGGTACCAGCTCTGTAAAAGGCGTCGACCTCCTTTTCAACGTGAGTGTGCTGAAGTTTAAGAGGAGGTGGGCATTCCACCAGGTACTCTCTGCGGTCCAGAAGAATTGCACCAATTCGCTCAGTATTTTGCACCACGTGGGTACTCCATCCTCGTTATCGACGCCAGTTGATGCCACCAAGGCTACAAATACGGCACGCACGATAACCTTCTCATGCCCTTTTATCACGACCATCGCTACAGTGCCCTTCGCAAAATCAAAGGCTTCTTCAAGAAAAGTGCTTTTTGTTTCCAATGCCTTCGTCCACATAAAGGTCCTCAGACATGCACCGCCAACCAAGACCACTGCCCTGCTTGCTATCAAGACGGCTGCACAGATTATGTCTCCTATCGAAAAAATCACGTTCTCACGGATCAGTTTGAATGTCCTGCTTGTCATTGCGGCCCCATCTGCTTCGCTTAACACCAGAGTAAAAACTACAAGGGTGAGCCTGCCGACTCCACACACCTCAACGTCTGCAGTACCGTACAACGATGCCTCGAATGTGGCAAGCGATCCGTCTATCACGGCCGTGACCATCAACACCTTGAACACGGTCACAAGTGCTACCATGCCGAATGCCCTTCTTGTTTGGAGTACGTTAACCTGGCAACACACAAGTGCTTCATTCAAACCGAAGACGAAAAACAGGAACGACGTGAACGTCGACGAGAACGTCGACGTGCCAACTCGGAAAGTCGTGCCAGAGCCCGAGGTTACAATCCTGCTCGCCGACAACACAGCTTGCAATCCCGTTGCCCTCCCAGAGACACGGAACATGTCAGCGTCTACTTTGACATCAAATCGATGCAGCAGCAATGTGAAGATGGTCTGCAGCATGTCCCCAATCTCGTCGTAGCTGGCAGTGACATTGACACCCTTCATCACTGGCACGGCCCTACATGCATAGAAGATTTTCTCACATGGATCGACACGCTTACAAACACTCCCCCAGACAGTGATGACGATGATGATGATGTTGACCATACTACTCGTAACGACCCAAACATCAAAGTCACCCTCGTTGCCCACAACTTCCAGGGCTACGACAGCTACTTTGTCCTCCAGGATTACCACCGTCAAGCACGTAACCTTACCCAGATTCGTAATGGTGGCAAGGTCATGGAACTGAAAGTAGGTCCGCCTGGTAAAGAACTCATCCTTTTTATCGATTCCATGTCTTTCCTAGCCATGCCTTTGGCTTCTTTCACAAAGACCTTTGACCTCAACGACACCGACCTTCGTCTCAAAAAGGGATTGTTTCCTCACTTCTTCAACGTCCCCGAGAATCAAGAGTATGTAGGTCCTCTTCCACCACGTCACTACTACGGTACACCATGTCCAACTCTCGTCATGCTGAATTCGAGCAATGGTACGTGGAAACCTCTACACGTCCAACGCCTTTCCACTTTCAACAGGATTTTGCCTACTGTGAATCGGACGTGCGTCTTCTCTGTGCGGGATGTAACGTCTTTCGCCGCGAGTTCGACGAGCTGGCCGGGTTCGACCCTTTCCAGCATACCACCATTGCCTCGGCTTGCTCGCACGATCTACGCAAGTCCCGTTTAGAACGTCAAACAATCGCGTCCGAACCTGTCGCCGGTTGGCGACTTCTAATCATTCTCTAGTCGCCTTAGAATGGTTAGAATGGCGAGGATCTCGCTTAGGACGACCTCTCACACATGCTGGTAACATTGGCGAACACCGCGTGCGTGTCGGCACTCACACTTACCTTGTGGACGGCTACGACGCTTTCACCAACACCGTATACGAACTCTACAGTTGCTTTTACCAATGTTGCCGTACCTGTCATGCCCACGGTCGTGGAGAACCCCATCAACAGCTACATCAACGCACTTGGGAAGACCTTCACAAGACCACCATGCACCGAGAAGACCAATTGCGTCAAGCAGGCTACACACTCATTTCAATCTGGGAACACGAATGGGACCACTTGAAAAAGACGTCCACGGACCTTTGCAGTACCATCGACTCTTTCTTCTTACAACCCCCTCTCAATCCGAGAGACGCTTTCTCGGTGGACGCACCAATGCCATCACCCTTTACGTGAAGGAAAACAACTTTGTTACTACGACTTCACGTCCCTCTACCCCTACGTCAACAAATACAAACGCTACCGCATCAAACATCCTTCTTCTACAATCCTGCCAACCAGAACATCCGGGATTATTTTGGAATAGCTTCCTGCACCATCCTACCACCGGCCAATCTCTTCCATCCCGTTCTACCCTACCGGTGCGGTGGGAAACTCGTGTTCCCTCTTTGTCGTACCTGCGTCGAAAAAAACGTCCATCAACCTCTTCTCCAATGCCAATGGGTCTGCACGCACACTCCTGCTCAACGGCAACTCACTGGTACGTGGTGCACGCCCGAACTGGAATGTGCCATCTACCAGCACGGCTACACCTTGATACGTCTTCATGAAGTCTGGCACTTTCCCAAAAGCCAGACAGGATTGTTCCAGGACTATGTCAATACCTGGCTCAAGATCAAAGAAGGAGCCAGCGACTTTCCATCCGATTGCATCACCGACACTCAACGTCGCCCACACTTCAACGACTATTTGCAGCACGAACAACTCCAGCTCGACTACGACGCCATCGCCAAAAATCCAGGTCACCGGGCTGTTGCTAAACTCATGCCCAACTCCATGTGGGGTATGTTTGGCCAACGTCTAGACAAAACCCACGTCAAGGAATTCACAGACCCTACAGATCTCCAGGTCTTTGTAGCCAGTGCTCGACATCAAGTGACTTACATCCGTCCCATCACCGACGAGCGTGTAGAGGTCTATTACAAAATCCGAGACAACATGGTGGACGTCAACGTCAACCTCAATATTTTCATCGCCTGTTTCACTACCTGCTGGGCTCGTCTCGAACTCTACAGTGAACTTCGCAGACTAAGCAAATGCGTCCTCTACTTTAATACAGATTCCATCATCTTTGAACAGGGAGAAGCAGGGCAATACCAACCTCCCCTAGGAAAGTATCTCGGCCAATTCAAAGACGAATTGAATGGGGATCGCATCGTGAAATTCTGCTCGGGAGGTCCCAAAAACTAAGGATACCTTACAGGGAATGGCAAAATCGAATGCAAAGTGTGTGGCTTTACCCTCAACCGGGAAGGCTCCGAACAGCTGAATTTCGACGATGGTCAAGCCCGCACCTTTCCCATCCACGAACGTACCAAGATCGTACGGAACAGCAAAGCTTACGAACTGTACACCATGTCTCGTCACAAAACCTACCGTCTCGTAGCCAACAAGCGCATTTTCCCTCCCTCGGACCACCCAGATCCTTTCACCACCTACCCTTATGGATATTTTCAAGAACACTAAACAAACATTTTGTGTACTTTATAAACTTTATTCCCGTGTACATTAAAAGACATTCAAATTGTTTATTGTCTAGGTCTGTTCATCACGACTCGCATGGCCAACTCCTTCCCCATCTCCACAGCAAGTTCATCGTAACACGACATTTTTTTCTTTTTCTTCCTTTTCTCAGCATCCTTTTTCCGCAACCACTCAAACGCCTCATCTAACGTCTTGAATTTCTCATTCATATCGTTCTCTTCCACAACCTTGATCCTCTGCCACATTTCCACAATGTAATCCACCAATTCATCCCAATGACCAGCTTCACGGCATGTCTGCCAATACACACACGAACGTACTTGCATACGTGTCTCCACATTCGGATGGGACACCATCCTAACAGCCAGTTCGTCGCCATTTAAAGGATCCCTCACTCGTAAATAATCCAGCAAATCTTCACGATCTTTTTCTTGTTCTTCTTTCGAGGCATTCAATCTTCCTTGATCACACAGATCATGCCACCACGGCATCTTGGCACACACTAAATTTTTCATTCAAAATCCTTTTACTTTAACAAAAAAAATCCCTCAGACGGGGCTTGAACCCGTGACCAATGGATTATAAGTCCACCGCTCTACCCGATGAGCTACTGAGAGTATCGGCGATATAAAAACAAAATTTCATTATTTCCTTCGGACGGGACTCGAACCCGCGACGATTGGATCTACAGTCCAGGCCTCTACCTCCTGAGCTATCGAAGGGCTTTCACTCTTCATACATAAAAATAAAACTTTTCTTCGGATGGGACTCAAACCCGTGACTCAAGTGTTATTAGCACTACGCTCTACCAACTGAGCTACCGAAGATCTTCTCACATTCCATATTCTCGATAAACCTTTTTGGTAATGCCATCCACGCGTACCTTCCCATTAGATAATCGCATCGCCCCGTCGTTTTTGGACTTGATTGTAAACCCAAACCCAATCGTGACATCTTCGTCCAGCTCTTTATGGGTTCATTGTTCTCTGATTGACTTTCTCTGCTTTGAAAAGAATATACGACATCAGACTCTCGTCCAAAGCCGTTCTCTTTCGTTTTTTACCTTCGGGCTCCGACTTGACCAGCACCACACCGCTCATGTTCACATTTATTATGGCCAAATCATTTGTTGTTCCGCTTTTTATAAGACTAAAACAGCGTTGCTTAGCGACATTTCCCAATTTGAGTGACGGGATGACCATATTTGGCGTTCGTTGCTTAGCAAAGCATTCTGGGGTTAATTTCGGTTTGATTCCGACATTTTGAGCCTCACTTCCGGTTTTGGGTACTTTCACTTCAGGTCCATGCCCATTTTTGGGCATAAGGGTCTGGGCACGATTCGCTTTCATTTCCGGTTTTGACCATATTTGGGCATGACTTCCGACTTGGTAACCGTGTTTCCGGTTGTATTCTCGGTGGTAGCACTACTGTATAATGTGTTAAGCTTAAACTAGTGAATACTCAAGAACCCCTCATGATGAGGGGAAGCTAAAAAGCTAAAAGAAAAACAGTGTTGTTGAACTTACATTTTCATTAATTGGCGTTTTGAATCTGTTTTCAGTCTGTGCCCGAAAAGTTGCCAAAATACTTAAAAACTAAAAGTATGGCCGCTGAGAAGGAAAATAACAAGTTCTTTTAAAGAGAAGTAGAAAGAAACAAAAGTTTGCATACTTAAATGACTGGGAAAGTTATTGAAACAGTTCTGAGTGTTATGCTAAGAATAATATTTTTGACCATCAATCTTGAATCGATTGCATCTAATCAAGTGTCTAAATACAAAACTTAGATGGATCACGACCTTTCGAGACCTTATATCAAAATTAAAGTACAGTAACTCTTATCTAGGCCTAATAACTGATCTTAATGCAGAACTATACACTATCCCGGTTAGCGAGTTTACTGTTACGAAATAAAACAAGCAAGCTTTTTCTTATTCATTCTTTTTCTTAGCTATCTTATCCTTAAACTCCCGATAAAATGCTATTGTCTTCGGCGTAGATACTGGGTTTACTAGCTTACAATATTTTGATTTTTTATCGGTACTGAATGTTTTATGTGTTTTTTATTCTTTAGGGGGAGTACGAGGGACTGGGTTTGTACACAGTCCCCTTCTAAAAAAGAAAGGACGGGTTTCCACGGAGATGGTTCACGTGAGTGACTGGCTTCCATCATTATACACTCTTGCTGGTGGTGATATCCACAACCTGAAGTCTATTGATGGTATCGATGTGTGGAACAGCATTTCGTCTGGGGAATATTCTCCCCGTGAGCAGATACTACTCAATATTGACCCTATCACTGGTGAAGCAGCCTTTCGTTTCAACAATTGGAAACTTATTGTCAATGAAAGTAAGTTCATGACATAGATAACTTAAATGATATTTTTAGAACGAAGGTAAAAATATGAATAGAATTACTATATGGTGTTAAAAAGTTGCACAGTTAATTCACTTCAGCTATGTCATGCTGACAAGGCCTAAACAGGCCAAAACAACTGTTCATGGCTGCTAGCAATCAGGTTCAATATTGTTAGGGTAGATTTAGGGGTAAAACACTTTACCAACGTTGCCATAGTGCCCTATATCGAGACTTCAAGGTAGCTACTAGCACATTTGTGCTATCTACACTATCACAAAATTATTGCTGAAAGAGATTCATTCGTTTTCGTAAAGTTAAAAGGAAAATGTTCAGAGGAAATCCCTGCGAAATCCACCCATGGTTTAACTTAAGCAGCTAAAAAGTTGAAAAAAAAATCGGCGAGGTTCATTTTTTACTTCTGCAGTTTAATCAGCCTGAAAAATTATGCTTATGTAAAGTTGGAAAAAAAATCACAGATCAGAACCACCTAGAAATAATTAAAAATTTTAGGCTTTGTAGCTACTAAATCTTCTCTGTATGTAGTTGCTAAAAGTTTTGTTCTGGAATGTGAATCACTTCTGTGAATACAGCATTGGATGTACCAAAATCGTTTTTCGAACGTAAACTAGTAAAGCCAAAATACACGGTGTGGTTTTGTAAGTCTTTAAAACTCTTCCTGAGGTAACCTATTACACCATGCATCTTGTTCAGCAATAATGGAGGCTTCACATGGTGCCATAACATTGTTGTTACGCAAGAAAGTGTTGTAACATCTATCCTTCTAATATCAAAGACTCTTGAAAGTGTTGAAACTAGTTTGCACTACCTTAAATGTTACCTTGTTTAAAGCTTTAAGTTTCGTACAAGCATAAACGATAAACATACTCTTTACTTTGTAATTGTCAGTGTTGATGATCATAGCTAGCCGAATAAGTTACCATAACATTTAAATGATCGTATAGTGTGCAACCTTTTCTAAAACCTTGAAGATGAGCTTCTCCGTATTATTTGTTGTGCAAATCCAAAGTTTGGTATTCTCCTGCTGAACGTCAAAAATCTGGGAGCGGAGCATTTGTACATAGTTTCCCATTCCCATACTATGAAGGTACTTAGTCAATAGGTTCTGTGATGTTTCCCATCCCCAAACTATGAAGCTACTAAGTCAATAGGTTCTGTGATGTTTCCCATCCCCAAACTATGAAGGTACTTAGTCAATAGGTTCTGTGATGTTTCCCATCCCCAAACTATGATGGTACTTAGTCAATAGGTTCTGTGATGTTTCTAGGTTCAGGGTGGAGTGGTTGGTACGCCCCACCCGGGGCAGAGGAAATAAACAATGTTCCCCGACCCAACACATTAAAAAATGCTGTTGTTACCTGCGGCAAACCTCCCACTGTCCCATACGAGTGCACTTACAAAGCTGGACCTTGTTTATTCGACCTTGATGAGGATCCTTGTGAATATGTAAACCTTGCGTCAAAGAATCCGGAGGTGGTAGACACAATGCTAAACTGGCTGGAGAAGTACAAGTTGACCATGTTAAAGCCCAAAAATGTGCCCGACGATGCCGCAGCTAACCCGCGAAACTTCAATGGAGTTTGGACACCTTGGAGAGGAATAAAACCAGCTGGAAAAAGCTAAAAATAGATGTCTTCTTTCGCTTGTAAAATTGACAGCTTTTATACATCGATAACTTTTGAATGTAGCATGAATAACTTTTGAATAGTATTATCAATTTAATTGGATAACATAGTTAATATACAAAGGATGTATCTATAATTAGTACAAACCATTCTAATTGTGAAACGGTACTATCTGTTTTCCTTGAACTCGTAACATTGATCTCGGGCTGCACGTTACTAACTCTGCAGTTCACTTTAGAGCATGCTCTAAGCGATTAATGATATTATTAGATATTCTGTTTGGCATGAGTTTGGACAGATAACAATGGCGCTTTTAACACGTAGCTTAGGCTACTAACTGTGTTAAAAACAATTTTGACGTGCAATACTTGCGAAAATCTATTTTTCAATATTTGAAAGAGGCCAGGTGGAAAAATATTAATACGCATTCAATGTGCCAGTCAATAGAAACCACGATCTCCCGACCCCTACGAAATGCCGGGCAATTAACGCGTCAATAGCCAGTCTATAACAGGTACTTAACAGCGTTGTTGCCCCGGTGAGCCGTGAATTCAACAATTGCCTCTGTTAAGAGAGCGTGATTTAACTTAACGTGACTGTTACAGACGCGGGTTAGAAAACAAAAACTATTTTTGACGCGAAAACGAGTGGGTTGTGTCTTGGTCTTAAACAACTTAATCAACATCAACTTAAAATTATTTAGTCCTGATTATGGACTGATAACTAGAAACTACTATAGGGAAAGTGTGCTTCTTAAGGTTTGGAAAGTGAGGTACACTAAGTGGGAAAGCAGATACAGCTTAGTTCACCTGGTTGAAGGTCATTACGTGCGGAAGGCTCAAAAATATTTTGAACATGAAGAGTTTTGAAAAATAATGAAATTTTGTGCATTTTAGGAATTGATTTCTTAATAATTGCAGTCCAAAATGCAAATATGAAATAAATGATGACACAATAGTTATTTCAAACTTACCAACTATTTTCAGAACTGAATTGTGGCACACATTTCAATACCATTTAGTTAATCATTTACTGACTCATCACTTTTCTCTGATTTGATTTTTTACTGTTTTTCGAGTATCCCAAACGCTTTCAGACTCCTGAGAAACCCCGAGTTTTCTGAAGAGTGGTTGTTACAAACTATGATCGCTGTGGTTGTAAGTCAAGAAATGATAAGTTCTTTTTCTTCATTAACCTCTTTATCATCTTCATTCTCTTTTGCACTCTATCATGCTCTGTACTCTATTCATCGTCCTCCGCACATTTTTGATCCTCGTCATCACCCTTCATTTTCCTCTCTCCTCATCACTCTTCATCTTCCTCATTACTCTCTACTTCATTCACTTCATTACTCTCTTCATCTTCCTCATTACTCTCTACTTCATTCACCTCATTACTCTCTTCATCTTCCTCATTACTCTCTACTTCATTCTCCTCATCACTCTCTTCATCATCCTCTGAACTCTGTTCCCTCCTCAGCACTTTCTTCATTTTTATCCGCTCTCCCTTCTTCCTCCTCAGCACTCTCTTCATCATCCTCCGCACTCTCCTCATCCTCTCCAGCACTCTCTTCCTCTTCTCTTCATAATAGATGGCTTTACCAATACTAAAATTATGTTCTTCGTGTTATTGAACCACCGCTTATCTTCTTTCACTTTCAAATGATCCTCGGCAATAGTTTCTCCTTTCGGTAGATTTCCAAAGATCAACAGCCTTTGTGAAAAGCTTCTCAGCCTCTTCGCTCCAAAGCATTGGACCATTTAAGCTAACCGTCATGGTAGCCTGTAGCAAATCATTTGAAACCCTATTCCTGAGACTTGCATTAATCCATTTGAGGCAGGAAACACCTCTTTCTAGCCAGGCATGTGACATATTTACTGTTAGCACTACCTGAACCAGCTAAATGATTAGCAGATATTCTTCCATCATCGAAGCCTTCTCCAAAACTAAAGAACACACATCACCAGCTGATCTCATGGATTTCATTGGCTCCTCTTCATAGTAGTACTTGAAGTGGTCCCATTGAACCTTTAGCTTGTTCTCGTTGACGTGGTACTGCTTTGCAAAGTGCTTTTAATTAGTTTGTCTTGAGTATACCCAGTTTGATAGTTATGAAGCCACGCTAGTTCTTTGGTTTTGTCATTAATCGAAAGGACCTGTTTCTATGCAAAACTCTAAATAGCAGGTATTAGAAGTATTTATGGAAGCAATAACTTAATCAAGCGTTACACTAGAAATTACTACCTTTTACACCATTATAACTAACAACCTCCAAACCATGAACCCCCTTCAGCCACTCTCCCTTGTAACTAAAAATTTATCTTTTACACCCATTATAAGTAAAAACCTCCAACTCATTTACCCCCTCGGAGCCATTCTCCCTTGTGACTAGAAATTACTATCTTTTACACCCGTTCAAATTTCCAAACTTCCAGCCCATTAACCCACTTAAACCATTCTCCCTTGTATAACTAAAAATTACTATCTTTTACACCCGTTCCAATTACCAAACCTCCCAACCATTAACCCCCTTTAGCCACTCTCGCTTGTGTAACTAGAAACTACCATCTTTTACAACCGTTCCAGTTACCAAACCTCCAAAACATTAACCCCCTTTGGCTACTCTCCCTTCTTTAACTAGAAAATACCATCTTTTACAACCGTTCCATTTACCAAACCTCCAAACCATTAACCCCCTTCAGCCATTCTCTCTTGTGTAACAATAAATTACTATCTTTTACACCCGTTCCATTACCAAATCTTCAAACCATTTACCCCTTTAAGCCACTCTCCCTTTTGTAACTAAAAATTACTATCTTTTACACCCGTTCCAATTACCAAACCTCGACCCATTGACCCCCTTAAGCCATTCTCCCTTGTGTAACTTGAAATTACTATCTTTTACACCCGTTCCAATTACCAAACCTCCAAACCATTAACCCCCTTTAGCCACTTTCCCTTGTTTAACTACAAAATACCATCTTTTACAACCGTTCCATTTACCAAACCTCTAAACAATTAACCTCCTTAAGCCAGTCTCGCTTGTAACTAGAAAATACTATCTTTTACACTCGTTCCAAATACCAAACTTCCGACCCATTGACCCCCTTAAGCCATTCTCCCTAGTGTACCTAGAAATTACTATCTTTTAAACCCGTTCCAATTACCAAACCTCCAACCCATTAACCCCCTTAAGCCATCACCCGTTCCAATTACCAAACCTCCAACCCATTAACTCCCTTAAGCCATTCTCCCTTATAGCTAGAAATTACTATCTTTGACACCCGTTCCACTAACCAAACCTCCAACCCATTATCCTTCTTTAGCCATTCTCCCTTGTGTAACTAGATATTACTATCCTTTACACCCGTTCAATTACCAAACATCAAACCATTAACCTCCTTAAGCCATACTCGCTTGTAACTAGAAAATACTATCTTTTACACCCGTTCGAATTACCAAATCTCCAACCAATTGACCCCCTTAACCCATTCTCCCTTGTGCAACTAGAAATTACTGTCTTTTACACCCGTTCCAATTACCAAACCTCAAAACCATTAACCCCCTTAAGCCATTGTCCCTTGTGTAACTAGAAATTACTATCTTTTACACCCGTTCCAATTACCAAACCTCCAAACCATTAACCACCTTTAGCCACTCTCCCTTGTTTAACTAGAAAATACCATCTTTTAGAACCGTTTCATTTACCAAACCTCTAAACCATTAACCGGCTTAAGCCATTCTCGCTTGTAACATGAAATTACTATCTTTCACACCCGTTCCAGTTTCCAAATCTCCAAACCATTGACACCCTTAAGCCACTTTCCCTTGTTTAACTAGAAAATATTATCTTTTACACCCGTTCCAGTTACCAAACCTCCAAACCATTAACCCCCTGTTGCCACTCTCCCTTGTTTAACTAGAAAATACCGTCTTTTACAACCGTTCCATTTACCAAACCTCTAAATGCACTAACCGGCTTAAGCCATTCTCGCTTGTAACTAGAAAATACTATCTTTTACAGTCGTTCCAATTACCAAACCTCCAACCCATTGACCCCCTTTAGTCATTCTCCCTTGTGTACCTAGAAATTACTATCTTCTACACCCGTTCCAATTACCAAACCTCCGAACCATTAACCACCTTTAGCCACTCTCCCTTGTTTAACTAGAAAATATTATCTTTTAGAACCGTTCCATTTACCAAACCTCTAAACCATTAACCGGCTTAAGCCATTCTCGCTTGTAACTAGAAAATACTATCTTTTACACCCGTTCCAATTACTAAACCTCCAACCCATTAACCCCCATTTAATCCTTCTCCCTTGTAACTAGAAATTGCTATCTTTTACACCCGTTCCAATTACCAAACCTCAAACCCATTAACCCCCTCTAGCCATTCTCTCTTGTGTAACTAGATATTACTATCTTTTTCAATCAATCATTTATTGTATTTAAATAATTAAACCAATTACAGACAATACAAGTTTCATAATAATACAAATCAGCACAGTACAATAATGTAATAAAAATACAACACA
>JAOTRI020087618.1:0-16313 GCA_028564885.2 Zoanthus sanctaehelenae
TATATTTCGGCCTTTCTCCCTTGAGTCTTTTAAACTAAATTAAATCAAAAAAATAGATTACATTCATATTTAAATATTCGTTATACCATTGTCATTTGCTGTTAATGGCCTTTGGAGAAAGGCCGAAATATACAAGTTTTAAAAAATGATTAATCTTCTCGTTATTCTTTATATTATTCTTTTAAAAGGAACAACTTAATATTATTCTAGGTATCATATTAATATACGGGTAAAACCAGTATATTTTAAGAATGTAATGTAGCCACATTAATCATGTTTGCAAAGTTGCAAACCTACGAGATATGCCTTTATTTGGATCTTCTGAAAATGTACTTGCAATGAACAAAAAGGGAACAAAATTGTTAGCACACTTGAATTCTTCTCTCAACACCAAATCAAGCGCTATTTTCCAGATATTTGGTGAAAACATTTACATCTGCTGAAAATATATTAATGTTCATAACTGATGCTTGACAATCCAAAAACTCAAAAGCAGTAAATATTGTACATAAAAAATTTTGTTTCAAACAGAAACATAGTTCAAAAAAAATTTGCTCACTGAAACAAGATCTGTTTTTCTTTGCGTAAAAACAACAAAAAATACCATTATGTTTCTTATATTAAGTCATTTGCTCAATGATTTCAACTACATTTGCGCTCCCTTTCTAGTTGAGTCACAATTTCATGAGATGGCCTAAGTTACACATCACATGTAGTTTTAGTTTATCCTGGGAAACTTGGAACAAATCCCCTTTAAAAACCTTTTGAGGTTTAATAACAGTTTCTTTATAACAATGCAACATGATTAAAACGTTTTCCTGGATGACAGTTATTTAGATTATATTATGTGCAGTTTTAAGAATTTAATTACAATACTTAAAGAAAAACTTAACGTCCATCAGCTTTTTTGTTGCTGTAAGACTATTAGTTTTCCTTTATAAAACATGCTTTTAAACTTCAAATATCATGGACGAATATTTCTCAAAATTGATCTGGAGATCCTTAGTGTTGCTTCGGATAGCTGATGTGGTCCAGTTCAACTGCAATTGATTTTGCACTGGTTCCCATTGCTGTAATTGTAAAGAAATTGTATGGTTGACCTTCAATGAGAATGTTGGTCGTTTGATACAACTGATAGTCATTGAAATGAATATCTCCGCTTTTGGTTATTTGGGACAAGGAACCGTGGTCTTTCCATCTACCTTTACAATCTTGTTTTGTATTTGTGATATGTTCATCTAACATTGTTAAATTGGTCTGAAGTGCGTTATTCTTTGCAAAATCTGGAGAGAGGTTTGTTGTTGATACTCTGTATGTAGTAATCTTCTTTGGTTGGGAGTCCATTATAACAATATTGTTAATGTTATCTAGAACACATTTTGTTTTAGGTCCAGAAGTTACTGAACTGTTGTAATGTAACATTTTTTCATTTCCTTCTAGAAGTTCTGAAATACTTTGTTCTAATTTGGATATCTTAGCTTCTAAACCTTCGGTAGTCTTAGCTATTTTCTTTAAATTGTACTGATGGCATTTTCCGTCCAAGTCGGTTTTGAATATTTCTTCATAACTAACCGTGTAAAGTAATGGCGATATAACTCTTCCAATGGTTTCCGTTTCCATTAACTTTTTTTGAGTACTACTTGCATCAAGTACTCCAGCATTGGTCATACTATAGTTGCTAGTTTGATTATTTAAGGATAAACAATCACTATTAGTTGTAAGATCGCAGGTGATTGTCAGGCTCCCGTTCTGTTTCTGTCCACAATCCCTATTGAAAGCGGGAACCCCTATGTGTCTCCATTCAAGATTATCATCGGTAGCTGTGCTCCATATGTGTTCTTGTTTGAAATCTTTTCCTCGTGTTTGGCTCCATGTGCCTTCCCATTCAAGGTTATCTTTAACTGAAGTTGTACTCCGTAAGTATTTCTGATTAAAAGTCTTACAGTGAGTCGGGCTCCATGGGTCTTCAAGATTAGCTACGGCTGTCGTGCCTTGTACTTGCTCCTTTTCGAGATCGTTGTCGAAAGTTTGTTTCCATGGATATTTCCTTTCACGACTATTTATAACGGACGTTGTGCTCCATACTTTCTCCTTATCAAGGTCGTTGTCGGCAAGAGTTGGGCTAAGTGGCTGTTCCCACTCAAGAAAACTAACGGCAGTTGTGTTCCATTCTTGTTTTAGTTCTACATCTTCTTTACGAGTTGCACTCCATGTGTTTTCCCATTCGAGATTATTGACGGTGATCGTGCTCAACATTGGGATCCAATTGTTTTCGCATACAAGACTGCCGAAAGCAGCTGTACTCAATATTTCTTCCTGCATAAGATATCTGTTAGTAGAGCTCAAAGTGTTTGCGTCTTCCAGATTCCAATAAGTAGTCGGGCTCCATAACTGCTTCTGTTCATCATCTGTAATGAAAACCGGGCTAGAAGTGCTTCCCCATTCACAATTTCTTAGGGCAGTTGAGTTCCATATGTATTCTTGTTCAAGATCTTTAATGTTTGCCTGATTCTGTGTACATTCCCATTCTAGATTTCCAGGAGTGTCAGTGTTCCACAGATATTGCCATTCATCAACAATTATGTTGTCGCCAAAATTTTTGACCTGAAAAAAATTGTTTGATCCAATCGGAAGATCATTGAAGGCGGCCATTTTCGATGTATCATCTTCATTGCTACTTAGATTGTTTTGGCCCAACGTCATCTGAAGAAGAGTATTGTGACACTTATTGACCGTTTCTTTAGCTGTATATTCAAGCTCATTGAATTCTCTTTCAAGGAGTTTTGTTCTGGCTTGAAGGATATTTACTGCATCTCTAGATTGACAACTTTTGTCTTCATAATCCTGAGTTAACTTTTTCACTGAAGCATTGCTGTCAGGAATCTGGTAAGAATCATGGGTTTCTTTCTTATCATCTTTTAATTTATCAATGAATCTGTCCGCCTTATCGTCTTTTCTGCCTTCATGTTTTGTCATGCTGTGTTCATGTTTTCCATAGTTTATTTCATAGTCAGTAATTGATTCATTTAAATGTAAAACACTCTCTTTTTCACTTTTGATTGTGGCAATGATTTGCTCCATCTTGGTTATTATATCTTTTAGTTCTTCAGTATTGCGCCACATTATAAAGTGACAGTGATGGCACTTCTCTTTGAATTCAGTTAAAGAAATTTCTTCGCGACTGACCCCGTACGCTGAAGACCATGAAAGTGCGCTCGACTTTTTCATTTCTTGGGTTGCATCAACGTTAACCTGGACAGATTTTTCTTTTGCATCCATAATTTCTGTTTGGTATGAACGAACTGTACTTTGGTTTTCATCTTTTGAAGTGACAATTCTCTGCTCCAGTTTGATTTTTTGAGCTGTTGTATCTTCAGTGTTTCTTTCTTGAAACATTTCCTCCATTTTAATTATAGACTTCTCTTCCGTACCAGGATTTGGTCCCATTCTTTCCTTCTCGAATGTGGTCAAAGAGCTGCCAGCATCATTTACATGTTGTTCAACGTTATTCATTTGTAATGTGTCTGCTTTGTCGTCATCTAAATGAGTGTTCATCACAGTAGATATTTGCGACTGCGATTTGCTTTCTTTTTCTTCAGTTTTGTTCTCGTTTTTGAATTCAATGATTTTTTTCTCTAACATTTCCATTCGGACTTGCTGAGTATTTTTCTCCACTTTATATTGCTCAATTTTTTTTTCATAATCCTGAGTTAGCTTTGTTATTGAAACTTCATATTCCTTGATCTTTGCTTGATGGGAATCCAAGATGGATTTCTTTTCGTCTTCTAACCTGGTAATGTTTCCATCTAAGTCTCTTATTTTGTCTTGAAAAACTTCAACCTCGATTTTATATTGGCAGACTTTTATCTCATATTCTTGTGTTAGCTTTGTTATTGAGATAGTGTTTTCTGTAATCTTTTCTTGCAAAGAAATTGCGAGGGCTTTCTTTTCAGTTTCAATCTTAGCGATGTCTTTTTCCAGCATGTCTACTTTCTTTTCAAGCTTTTCAATTTGGTTTTTATATTCGTCAATTTTCGCTTCATACTCTTGAGTTATCTTTTTTGTCAAAACATCGTGTTCTAAGGTTTTCTGTTGTAAAGCATTTGCAAGAGATTTCTTTTCAATTTCCAACATTGCAAGGTTTCGTTCCAACTTATCTATTTCTCCTTCCAGCTCTTCAGTTTTGATTCCACATTGGCCAAGTTTTGTTTCATATTCTTGCGTTAACTTTATTGTTGAAATATTATGTTCTGAGATTATTTCTTGCAGAGAACTGGCAAGATTTTTCTTCTCAATTTCCAACATAGCCATTTCTCGTTCAATCACGTCAATTTTTCCTTCAAAAGTTTCCTTCATGATTTCATATTGGCAAATTTTTGCTTCATATTCTTGTGTTAGCTTTGTTGTCGAAACGTTATGCTCCATTATATTCGCCTGCAAGGAATTGGTAAGAGTTTTATTTTCAACTTCCAACATAGCAATATCTCGTTCCAACGTATCTATTTTTTCTTTAAATTCTCCATTCTTGATTTCATATTGGACAATTTTTGTTTCACATTCTTGCGTCAGCTTTGTTGTTGAAACGTTTTGCTCAATTGTTTTCTCTTGCAAGGAATCAACGAGAGATTTCTTTTCAGATTCCAACAAAGCAATGTTTCTCTCCAAGATATTTATTTTTCCTTCAAGCTTTACGTTTGTGATGTTGTATTGACTAGAATTTGTTTCATGCTTCATGACTGAAACTTCAAGTTCTGTACTTGTTGCTTGGAAGCGATCTGTCATTGCTTTCATTTCGGCTTTTAATTTAGCATTTTCTTCTTCAAGCGCAACAATTCTGCATTCAAGAGTAGTTATGTCATGTTTGTAACTGTTGCATTGTGTTTCTAGGCCAGTAATTCTTGACTGGTATGATTGAACGACGCTTTTTTTTTCACCTTCCAATTTTGCAATGATCTGCCCCAACTCGATAACTTTTGAACTTGTTTCTTCAGAGCTACTAATTTGTGTTACGTTGTGTTGGGATTCCCCGTAAACTTTAGAGATGGAAGTTTCTTGACGACTGACTGTGTACTTCGAATCTTTCGAGAATGTATTCATTTCCCACGAGGCCCCATGAGTAGTATCAACTTTAATTTCACCACCAGCAGTCTGTTGATAGCTGAAAGCTTGATCAGCACTGAAATTTAACTCTCCAGAAGTTGAATGACTTCGAACAATTGTAGAACTCGAGGTGCTGCCGTGTTCACTAACGAATACGTTTCCTCCGAAACGTTTCACTTCTGGCCTTTCTGAACTTCCATCAGTAACCTGTTGCCTTATAGTTGTTTCTTCCCTCGTGCTTGCTTGGTTCTCACTTAAAACAACTTTTTCCACTGTTGCCGATTCAACGAAATCGTTATAACTTGTTATTTTCTTCTCTGTCATATTTACGATGTTGCCCCTCAGCACGCCGTTTAATTTCTTTTCTATCTGGTATTAATTTCTTTTTGCCTTTCTAAATTTTCTTTATCTCTGCCTGATTTAGCTTGCGACCTGAAAGCACAAAGATACAAATATTTTAAAAATACTACAAATTATACCAAATAAATATCAAAGACATTATTTAACAGTCAAACACTAATCGTCAGAATCAATTATTTTCCATCAATCATCTGTATAAATCCGAACTTCTGCTGAATATTTTCATCAATATCAAAAAAAGATTTTGACTTAATCTAAAGTTACAGGCTACCATTTATGTTTTGATGAGGCCTTTCCCGGATAATTTTATATTTTTTCAGTTGTTTTTGAACAAAAATATAAGATCGGTTTAAGAGTACAAAAACGAATATATGCGCTTAGATTTCGATTAATCATCTGCGCAGCGCGCTCTGTTTCTTTTGAAAAAATAATATATGACGAAAAAGATCGAGAACGTTTTGCCCTGTTCCGTAAAAATTTCTAGAATGACAAACCGTATTGGTGGGTTTCATAAGGTTCCAGTTTAGCGCACGTGGTGATCAGTTATACAAAAGAATCTCATTAGAATCTAGTTTGAACCTTATTGTTTGACCTCCATTTGCTTTTGTGTTATATCCTCGCGGTAATTAGTGGAACCCAAGAGTTGCAACATTCTTTTGTATGGGTGAGCTCATTTACTTGTTTTGAAACATTTGTGTCATACTCACTTATCCAATCAAGATCTATCTTAGAAATCTCACTTTGTCCTCATGAAATTTTGTAATGAGGACTGTATCACAATTTAGCATGGCAGTTGGTGGTGCAGTTTTATTCCCAACTGAACTTATTCAGTTGTCCACAAAGCATCAACCCTTAAAAAATGCTCCCCTCCTCACTGAATTCTGATAAAATTGTGATGGTAAACCGGGATATTTTAAAGCGGCATATTAAATCTTGTGTATGTTAGCGATTTGTAACTTTAGTGTTTTACTTTAGTGTAAATTTATTGCTTGGCAACATAATTCGTTGATTTGAAACTTAAAGAACTGGTTTGTATATATTTCCACAGAGTTGCGAGATTATTGCGCGATGATACCCAAGTAAATAAGTTTTGAACTTCTTTTGGGTTTTCCTGCGGCCGATTATCTGATTATGTAGAATTTCAATTCAAATACTTAGATTGCTTGCAAATCAATAAACTTGAATACTAATGTTTTAAAATTCTCGTGAACATAATACATATGCATAACTGCCTGGAACCAGTAAATTTTACCTGAAGCTCATTGCTCTTAACTTTTTGGCTGTTTCTGTCTAAATTTGTTCTTGATTTCTTCTTGATGTTCTGAGGCTGAGCGGTTTGAAATAATGAAAAATATTGAAACAAAAGAAACAAGGCGTTGAAAAAGAGTGCTAACCGTCCGAGAAATTTATAGTACGAAAGGAATCTGTTTATCGTTTAGAGCAATATAGCAGATAAACTAAATGTTAAACGGTTCTTCTGTGTTTTTATACTGTACACATACCGAACGTAAACTACAAGATGCAATAAAGTTTCATCTAGAAACATATTCACCTTTTAATTTTTCTGTCTCAGTCAGAACTTGTTTCTTAAAGATAATTTTTTAAGTTAATTTTCGGCCAATCTGAGCCTCATTGTTCTCATTACGTTATTCTTATAAAAAAGCGTGCTTAATGAGTTAACGAATCCTGCGATTAATCCAATCCAGCGCAAAAGCTGCAAATTTGGGCAGCAATTTCAGTCTCAAAGGCATTTTATCCAATATCTGAAACTTTCAGTTCTTTTAAGTATTAAAATACTTATGAATTGATCTCTTTAGAATTGTAAAACCTGTTTTCGATCCATAGTCGCTTTAAAGACCTTGCTGCTGTTAATTAAGGGGTGAGGAGTTTAACCAGAAACTTTCCTGTATTTACTGAAACACCATGTGTTACATGCTAGAAACGTTCGGGATATCGACCTCCTGCCCATGCTACCTGCGTTAATCTCGGTCGGAGCTTTTTATAAATTCAAAAATATCAAAACATAAAATTAGGTTTAATTTTAAAAAGGTTTGTTGTTATGTTAAATTACCAAATTGTTTGTTTCTAATTCGTTAACAAATTATTAAAGGTTAAGTGTTAAGGCCTTTTACAAAAGATTTATTTTTTTCTCGAGAATAAAATGCGATGTATATTTGTAAATGTATGTATCGGTATATATTTATGCAATAAAAATGTTTATTCAAGTTGTGCAATGTTTAATAAAAGTGTTAAAATAGTTCACTTCTCTAATCGTTTTTTTAAAAAAACCTTCTACATTCTTGTTATAGGATTCCTTTGTGTGTTGTTTTCTTCATTCCATTTTGTCTTTTGACTGTTTTTCTATCAATGCCTTGAATTGTTCTTGCTGCTAACAAAAATCATTGAGCCCTCAGTTAATGCTAAATATTCGTCTGTGTTTAATATTTTTATAAGTGTGTAATAGAAGTTTGCTTTTTTGCCTTATCTTATCGTTCTGTTTTTTTTAAAAAAAGAAGAATGTTTTTATAGCCAAAATTACCATCACTCTCAGTTTGCAATCTTTATAAAATACTGACTTTAAAAAATCACATACCTTGAAGATAAAGTTGTTTCCAATCTTGAGATTTTCTTTCAGCTATGTTTGAGATCATTTGTAATTTAATTTGTCGTCGCATTTGAAGAAGGAATTCTCTTGCGTGCAAGCTCCATCAACATGAAAGAAAAGCTCGCATAGTTTGGCAGCATCCCTCAGCGTCACTTAAATAGTCGTTCGTTATTGGATTTCAGTTGCGGTTGGTCAATAATTGGTCAATAATGCAAATAGTGACTCTGGCGGAGTGAGTAATTGCTAAGGCATTATTCACGGTTTACTTTTAAAATCATATAAAATCCATATAAAGCAGTATGTCAATCAGTCCTGTAGCAGCTTACCATGAAACAAGTAGTTACATAGTAATTATTTCGTTGCAAAATCAAAATGGAATAAATAATGCCCAAAAAATGCTTTCAAAATATGATGTAAATAACATTATCAATTTTTGATACAAACGCATTAAACAATCTCAGCGTGGCCTCAAATGCAACAACAACTTATTTACCCCAATTTTTAGAAACTCGTTATATTATAATTAATAATCAGGGAAACAATTAATTTAAATTGTTTGTGAATACGAAGACGGTGAAGCTTGATTCGAAGTTAGATAGTTTAGAAGCATTTGAAAGACTGCGTTTTCAAAAAAGTGATTGTCACATTTTGCGAATTCTTAAGCCAATATCAATAATTAAGAATTTAGCTTGCTCTCAAATTAAAAGAAGACATATTGTGAAACGTGATTAAAAAAGTTTTTCTTTCAATACGAATAAACGAAAGCGAAAGTATAAAACCAATCTTAGCATAAACTGAAAGGTTTCAAAAAAAAGCGGTGCAATTTAAGTTATCTTATGTTAAATAAATGCACAGCGGAGAAAACCAAAGTTGTTTATGAAAGTAAGCTATTTGTAATTGTAAGTTTGCGTGTTTTGGTTTATTTCACAGCTATGTCAAGCGAATTTTTTTTTCATAAACAATGGCTTCATAATGGCTTATATAGGCTTAAATAGAATATTGAATTAATTTTCTTTTATCTGATAAAAATTAGAGCAGCTCTTTATTTGTTTTAGTTTTGTGGCATAGAGACGGTTAGATGGAAGACTTAATAAAATGATTTTGATATAGATTCATGATTTTTACGTGACTGTATGTTATACTGCATTTACGATTAGTTATTAACTAGCGCTTTTTATTCATTTTGATACAAGGATTTAATAGTTGCTTTTACTTGTTGTTGATGACATTTCGAGAAACTTAGTACTTGTACTACCTAGTTGTTTAAATCTAATTTAGCCTCGAAGCATGCACAGTCTTGCGGCTTGTTGTTGATAAACTTACATAAATGAGGTACTGAAATCGTAATTTCTAGAAAGCTCTTAGGTTATCATAAAACCGAACTTCTCTTGCGAAAATATATTAAGAAATATAATCTCAGAAAAAATCGACTGAAATCGAAAAATCGGCCAAAAATTTCATTTCAATCATACTTTGTCAATTTGTTGGTTTAGGTATGTAACTAAAAGGACTGGGGTTTGTTATTGAAAATTCTCAGTATATATAAAGGTATAGGAATTCATGAAAATGTTCATGGTATCGAAAAGTGGGATTTTATCACTTTAGGCAGCGAAATTACACACTTTATCGGCGCTCACTGCGAACACGCAAACATTTCTGAGTATCTTTTCTTCTTTTGATTGTGTACACTACCCTTCTTCCTTAGAGCTATAAATAAAATTTTTTATTTATCTTAATTTCTTGGCAAACCAAGATCCAGGTTACTGCACACATTTTGAACATTTGAAAATAAACTCAAAATATGGAAACTTCAGTGGCCATGAGTATAAAAGCTAACCGGTAATTAAGATGATGGGAATCAAGGCAACTTCAGACTAATTAAGTTGTTCTTGTAAACAGATCTAGATTTGTTTTTGTGGGATCGATCTCTTCATTCAGTGTTTCTACGAGCGCCGGAAAAAGTTGAGGTAAATTGAATATATCATCAGTTTGAAATGTATAATAACTTTCCATTTATTGACGTCATTACCAACTCAAGGCATTAAAATCAAACTGTATTTCTAAAGAATCAAATCTTTTTTTCTTGGTGGGGAAACAAAGGAAGTGCATTTGCTATGCTTATGTACAAAAATCATCGAAAATCAAATTTACTTTGAAATCACGCGGAACAGTTTGAATTGTTTATACCAGCAGTATCTCGGCCATGGTATAACAGAAAGGGAGTGGGGTTGATACGTCTTAGACATTGACACTTCTTTGATACGTTAATAAAGTAAAACGTTTTCAGATCCAGAAAGAGAGAGATTTCCTAGACGTACCGTTTGACGCATTTTAAATTCATGTTCAATCCTCGGTACCAGTGGTAGCCGTTGATTATTGTCAGAGTTACTCTCTTATAGATAAAAAACCAAATGAAGTTAATTCTCACACCACAGTAAGTGAACAGTTTTTTTCATGATTGGCAGCAAAGAAACGGCTGGCAACATGTGACACCTATTGTGAAAATGCTGCAAGAAATGCCATCAAAAGAGAAAATGCTTCATAGTGTGTGCAACTAGCTTGAAATGTACGGACGTGGCAGATGCAACGTTGTAGCTGAAGTTTATTGGACCAATTTAAATTTTAGTTTAATTTATATTAGATCTGCTCGATGAAAAAAAAGAAAATTGGAAAGAAAGTGGCGGGGTGGAAGGGGAAAAGGGGGCGACCGAAGGGAATTGAGGCCAGATGGTTTGGGTTGACTTATATGTTGAAGTCTGAAAGATTCCTTAGACACTGATACGTCATACTTCTGTATATTTTGCAGTAAAGCTCGCTTTGTAATTGGTTCAAAAACAATGGTCTTCAGCTTCAATTGTTTTTGAACCAATTGCAAAGCGAGCTTTACTGCAACATATACGGAAGTAAAAATGTATGACGTATCAGTGTCTAAGGAATCTTTCTCGTTGAAGTACAGGAGTAGCACGGGTAGCGTTACTGAGAAAGCGGGGTTAAGCAGTGAAACTTGAGTAAGATTTGAACTCACCCGAAAATCTAGTTACGCAAGAAAATTGAGCTTTTTCTCTGCACATTGTAATTAGTGCATTAAATGGGCATGTTATATAAAAGTAAATGCAGTTGAAGGGAAGGTTAAGGAATGGCGGGAAAAATTTACGTCCCCTAGTCTAGTTCCCGTGTGTTTTGCCATTTGTCCTACTAAATGTCACTTTTTGTTGACAGTAAGAAACAACGTCTCTTGATTACACTCTTTTAATAAGATAGCTGAAATTATTTTTCCGAATATTTTTAGTTTCGGAAATATCGTTGCCATAGATTTTCCGTTTTGAATTGACTGAGTTATCGTAGAGCTTCAAAGGTAATAGATCTGTATATGCCTTGCAATTTTGGATTAGAGTGGAAGTGCAATACATGCAATCAGTCCCTTTTAGCATACAAAATTATAATTATTCTAAACATCAAACTCTGAGTCTTGAAATATTCTTTAAATATGGCCAGTGTTATATAGTCTCAATGTTCTTATTAAATATATTCTTCTTATATTCTTCTTTACTTTCTGCTTAAAAATAGATTCCGGTATAAATCGGGTTTGATTTCATTCTTAATGTCAAAAGATGCGTTGCAAGTTAGTTTTTTTTGCCGCACATGGAAAGAACGCTAAGGGACTGGTCAAAAAGTATCTATACTACTTGGATTGTAAATGAGTACCGTAATAACTCTCATTTGCGTAATACTACAACAACTATGGATATGCACTGGCTCCCTGGAGCACAAGGCTTGTAGCAATCTTGTACCCAGGCCCATTTCACTGACGTAAAAAGAACCCGGGTACGGCTGGTCACATGCCAAGCTTTCAAAATTATTTCGCACTGAGGGTGCGCACTTGGAGCAAACAAACTGACTCACGCTGCTGACTTTAAAGACACGTGAAAAGTCGCAACCAAGGTCTATCACATCACCACTACGTCAGTGAAATGAGCTTGGGTACCACGTTGAGCTCGTGTAGAAATTAGTTTTTTTTTTAAACTGGGACGCAGCTTTTTGTTCTTTGTCATATTTATTGAATAAAAAGATATTACCCTTAACAAAACCTTTATTGTGTTATTCCCTAATAAATATATAACAGAAACATATCAAATGATCAATAAGTGCTAAATTAGAATTAATTATTGTGTTAGTCGAAATCAAATAAAACATTCATACAACATTAGTTTCAAAATGAAAGAAATATACCAAAATTTCAACCAATGACTCAACTTTCCCAATGTGATAATCACAATCCTTAAAAAGGGCTTCTAAAATCTATTCTTGAGATCAAGAAAACTAATTTTATGTGATTTTGAACAGCATTTTTGCATAAGTGAGATCTCAAAGACTGTATACAAACTGTTTGTGTTGAGGAATATCAAACAATCAGAAATGTTGAACTGTGACGTAATTCCATTCTTTCAATCTAATGATTTCATCACAGAGAGAGGAATGAATTAGCATTTTGTGAAGTCGTATTTAACTTCATATTTTACAAACATTTAAGATAAATGTTGATAAAGGTTGCGTTGATGGACTTACAGCAAATCAAGAACCCAACTTAATAAAATATAACAATTTGATTCCAAGATTGATTCAAAACGGAGATAGCCCTCTTACTAAAACCATAACGCTCTCTTATAATTAGAACAAATATATTATTTAAAAACAAATGTTTTAGTGATAAAGATAATAAACAACAATACAGTCAATTTATTTAGATATAAACTTTATCAATGCTATAGTGATACTTAATTACTATGGCTAGTGAAAAAGAAAAATACGTTTGATCAAAAAGTTTACTAAAAAGTGGATTTATTTTCCATCGCTTTTTTTCTCATCTGAGACGGCTGGAGTTGAGCTAGACCCTCCCATTTTCCCGGTGGTTGTTGCTCCATTATGAAGGTCTTGACTCAATCGTCTGGCTGATGGTGCTCCGCTGGGGCTGCTTAAAGGTGACGCAAATTTCACAGCCTTCTTCTGAGCATTTAACCCGCCGGTCGGAGACATAGCAGCAAAACCTATCTGATTTTTTTGACTAGATAGTGTAGATGGATTTTTTAAGCACGATACTCCACTCTGAGTAAGTACACGACTGCCTTGTACTGCAGAGGCTGCAGGCACTCTATTACTTCCCGCTTGTATCTTGCTGGAAAGCACTCCGTTCAAACCGCCGGCTAGACGTTGCTGGTTATCACTAAGAGCTCCGCTACCATAATTCCCTTGAATTGATCTTGAAGATGCCATGTTTAGTGTCGCAGTGTTACCGGGAAGATGTGCACTCGCTCCTCTAAGGCCTTCCGTTCCAAGACGCAAGGAACCTTGCGACGACAAATTTCCAAGTATTGCCCCAGTTGGTCCCAAGTTTCCTCCTGCCGAAGAGATCTGTTTTGGCGGGTAGTATGGATCAACTGGGTTGTAGCCTGGAATGTTAGAATTGGCTCGTTCTATTATAGAGTTGTACTGAGATGATACACCTGGGCCTGCATTTCCATTACGGCTGTAGCCGTATTCACCGGACATTCCTCCACCACTTGTTTGTCCAAATGCATCCGGATGACCACCGTAATAGTTATCTGAAGAGCCGTAATTTCCCGATGAACCACAGCTATTAGGCGCACCATAGCTTCCTCCTGGACCACTTGATCCTGAATAGGGATATCCACGTGCCATAGGGTTGTAGCTCTGAAAATGATATAATTGTAAAACTTTATAATATTGGTAGCAAAATTTAGAAAAAGTATGAGTATTAAACAACCTATTACTCCTTGAATATCATTCCCTACGAATGACCCTCAGGCACACAACAAAAGACAGGAATGGAGTCAACGAGTTTTGTAACAACGTTACTTGCGTATTAATGCGTATAAAATTTGTTCCAGTTGTTTACACATAAAATGCATATAGTTGCAAAACGTGTAGTAGATTATTTATTACTATTTTCAACATTTTTTTTAAGTTTGCTCGTGTGTTGCGGCAAGCTATGATATTTACTTGACTTTCTTTTACGTAAAAGCTGGCACAGCTTTCATGCTTGCTATGTTGGCAAAGGAATACCAACTTCTAATAAATTTGTAATGGATTATTTTCAAGAAAAGTAAGAAAGACCCTTATTCGCTCAAAACTACAGACGTGAGTGCTGGCTGTTATAATATTGATTTATCTTCAAATATATTAGACTAACTATTAAAGTTCTTTATATTGCTTATTTTCTTGTTATTTAGTTAAAAAGTAGAACTCTTCAGTAGAACTAAATTTAAAAAGTTAATTTGGGATTAACAAGACTTTTCCTAAAAAAATCTAAACGGTATTCCTGGTGTAATGACGTAGGAGAAGGTACTTAAGCAGCTTCCGGTTAAATACTAACACTGTTAACACAATTTATTTCCCTTTGCGGTTTAAAGCACTGTTTTAAATCCTTTGTTTGTTTCGTGTTTCATTGTAAAATATTAGCTACAGCGAAGGACGTCTGCATATTGCTACGTCACAAGTACCAGACTCCTTCTCTCTGTCAAATATTGACGCCTGGTTAGCCTAGTTGGTAAGGTGTCAGTCTGCTGTGCGGGAGGTCTCGGGTTCGATTCCCGGCCGGCCCACCACTCAGGGTCTTAAAATAATTGAGGAGAAAGTGCTGCCTTTGCTCTAACATCTGCAAATGGTTAGTCTTTCGCGTCTTCTCGGACAAGGATGTTAAACTGTAGGCCCAGGAGTTAGATCCTTGTAAGGGACCTCACTAGGTTCCTAAATGTTCTAAAAACAAACTAGGAACAACTTTAAATTCAGAATGCAGAAATTTTACCAACAGCGCTAACCAAGCCCGCCCCGTTTAAAAGCGTGGGATTTCTTAAATAAAAGCTTTGGTAATTGATTAAAATTATTAGATTAGATTTGGAAAACTTTTAATATTTTTGATTTCGGGCGAAAAAAAAATTATACTTTCTGAGAAAATGAACGTGAATTAATTAAAAACTCTTAGACAACATACTCTAGGTAAAGATGTTTCACGAAAACGATTGTTTCCGGTTAGGTACATCAATTACATTTTAATGCAGCCAAACCAATTGTAGAATTGCACACAATTTGGGCAGCCTACTGATGAACAGCAACAGATTTGCTATTTTTTTCAGCAGCTTTATAGTTATGTCTGTTCTAAAAAAAATAACGGGACCAAAAAATAAATTCCAATGATGATATTAACAGATATCCGAAACTTATCATAACCCCCTAGAAATAAAGACAAAAAAATATACATAACATTCTTAACAAACAGTCAAAACTCTCAATATACAGTACAATATTCTCAATATATATAAATATATATATCACAATATTTTAACAGGTAATACAATAATCTTAATATACAGCATAATTACCGATTGAGGACCAAGAGGCAATAATCTGGCAGCGCAACCTAAAAAAATATAATCAAGAAACTTCCAGTAGATAGGAGAATAGAAACTTCCTATAGGATTTAGCTAGACTAAGGAGAAACATGTTTCAATTGCCACGAATTAATGAAAATATTTACACTAGATATAAACTTTAGAGTGCATCGAACATTTAACAATTATTCAAAGAGCCGCATTAGATGTGAGTTGGCTATAATCATCTCATATCTAATAAGAGCGAATGGAACAATTACTTTATTAAATTTCATGAGATTTCCAAACCCTTCGATACTTGAAACCAACAAGAAACTTTAAAAGATTAATAACTGACATTTTAGTTAGTTTACATATATGATCATTCGGTATATGGGTTGATTTAACCGAGATTGAGTGAACTAATCTGAACACAGAAACTATAATATTTTAATAATATAAAATAGCTTAAAAACGTCGCAATTTAAGTGCTTGTGGTGAAAATCGTGAGAGCTTTCGGTTATTTGAGAGATAAGGTTTATGCAAACAGCGGTTTTGCGAGGCAGCTGTGAGAGTAAGAGCAGTATTTGAGTCGTGGATATTCACGATGGAGAGTTGCTGATTACAAAAGGTATTCGCTTAAGATATAAGGAAATGTTTATCGGGGTTGTCTAAGATCGTTGATGCTATGCACACTGTGTTTGGAGAAAAATGAGCTGACAATGTCGTGAAGGAACGAGAAAACAGTGGTAAAAGCAATGTAGCTCAAAACTGGGGCTGCAGGGGGGAGGACAGAGGACCTACTGGGAATGTTCGGATTGAAGGATACAGTGGTTCAACATTGGGGGTGCAGGGGGGAGGAC
>JAOTRI020087629.1:0-27046 GCA_028564885.2 Zoanthus sanctaehelenae
TTTACATCAGGTTATGTAAACACGGAAACCATTTTATATTTCTTTTATAAAATAACTAACGAAAGAAGATGGAAACCTTGTTTACATACTGTAATGTAAAACGGTTTTTTAACCAATCAGAACGCGCGTACCATTTAAATTATTTTATAACATGCTTTTTAGCATGGTTGTCAATAGGATTTGATGTTGGTGGAGCTTTTTAAATTTGACGGCATTTTTATTGTTGACTGCCTTCAGGATATATTGAATGTTTTCCATAGTAGCCGGATCCCCTTTGTGAAGAGTAGGTATCGGAGTTCGCTAGTTGCCGGCTTCTAATGAAATCCCTGACTTATAAGCTTTTTGATGATTTAAAATGAGATTTTAGATAATTACGCATTAGCCACAGTAGTTCAATTGCTCTTTTTCAAGAAGTACTTAGTATCTTCATATTTTCAGAGGCATTGCAGTGCATATGGAAGAACCCTTGTACTGTGCACCTTCTTTGAATGGTGTTTTACCATCAGTTCTGTTCCTGCAGAACTTACCATCTATAGTTACAGGCCATGTGTTGAACCCCAAGCCGGGTGATCTGGTTTTGGATATGTGTGCTGCTCCGGGTGAGTCAGATAAATTTTACATCTAAAGCTAGTGTGTTTTATAAACTAGTAACTAGCTTTCGCTAGTGCCAACTAGCATGTCATAAACCTGAAAACAATAAAAAAAAATTGCGCTAAGTTTATGAACAGTCAGACGTTCTCGTTTATTTTTGAAAACCCCGACAGTACTTTCAACTTTTCCCTTTCTGTGTGAGCAGATAATGGTGACATGCACTCTGCATTTCGTCGCTGAAAAGTCTGGTTTTGATCCAGCATACTAACTAGTTTGTATTTTTTTTTATAGTAAATTAAAAATTTTCAACTGAAATATTTGGCTTTCTGTAAAATTGAATATATTGCAAAATGTTTTGTTTGGTTCTGTTTTCAATGGAACTATTGCCTATTTGGAATCAAGAGTCGAACTATAAAAATTGTATTTTTCATAAATTTGATTTGTTTAGAAATGAAATAATAAATAAATACTCTAGAGCTGGACAATGTAGTCGTCCATCTTAAATAAATGCTCTATTTCTAAATGCTTAAAATTTTGTTTCTGCATGATATTGATTCTGAGGCTCATAATTTTCGTATGGAGACGTACTTATTTCTGCATGCAGTTCCATTTTAAAGTAAAAACAATGTTTTTTTTCATCAGCAAATCATTTAGTGTGAAACAGTTTCTACCGTTTATTTTCAAAGTTTTACGTTTTAATATTTTGTCATAAATATACTGAGCGGATTATCACCAGTTCTTTCCATATTTAGATTTTCCTATGAAAATTTAACATGTGCTCAACTTTTACTCTCCAAACTCACATGGAAGCCGAGTAAGCCAGGATGTCACTTAAACAAATTTTCAAGATGTGATTGGCGTATTTATTTTTCAATTGTTAGATTACATTACTTTTCTCTGGATCACTCGAGCTTTGTTTACGCCTTATGGCTCGAATCGCTCGTTAGCAACAATAAAACTTTACATATTGATATTTTACTGTAGTTAAAGATGAACATAAAACGATAGAAGATTCAGTATAATTAATTAATTAGTTTTACCCTTTTTTTACTCGTCTGAAAAAGAAGGAAACATTTAAAGCATGCACTCATCTGAGATTTTCTAAAAAAAAATAGTTTTTTTGGGTTAGTTTTAACAAGTGCTAATGAAATGCATCCATCGCAAGTTAGCTCCTAACAGACGTTAGTACTGTTGTGTTTGATGAATAAGAATTACACAAATCCTGGTGTCTTTGCTGCTTTTAATCTCCAAAGGAAAACATGGGTTTTACTTAAAAAACAAGATGGCGAATGACATGGCCTTGCGTCAAGGCCTTACACAGGGATACCGCCAGTAACTATAAGATATAACACAACATAACAAGTGCACATTTAAGTACTCTGGAAGGATGGAAAGCTGAGTTGGCTTTGGCGGGTAAGAAGGTCACTCAGCCGGGATCTTCACGTGACTTTGTAGCTAAGAAGGCAGTGACGAGACTTGGTTTAAAAGCATTTTTGAATTATAATTATCTTAAAATTTGTAATTACGATGGAAAAATATCAGTGAAATGCAATATTTTACTACTCTTTTCAATATCTTATAGCACTGCTAAAATTGTAAATTTCTGTTGGTTCATGCTAACAATTCAAGGTATTCTAGTTTTTTAACTATTCAGCATTTGTCATTTAGGAGGCAAGACAACTCATCTGGCATCACTTATGGATGACAAGGTAATCAATTATAGCTATTGTGTTATAAGTAATTAATAATATAAAAAGGATTCTGCCTCACATATTCAGCCCATTAAAAAATAACCAGAGATGAGAATAACTATACGAACTTAGTGTTTCCTTCCAACGGATCTATAATAACAATATTTTGTTCTGTATCTGCTCTTATTTATAGAAACCAGCAAGGGTTCATTAATGTCTTTTACTTTTTTTTTACTCAAAAAAATAAAAAAAGAAAGAAGTAAAAGACGTTAATGAACCCTTGAAACTAGTTGTTAAAACATGTTTATGTTAAAAGAATTGCATGAAGATGAACAAGTAGTATATATATACGCGGAATTGAAAAAAAATTGAATCATTGCTTGTAAATATACTATGAGTTTATGATATGAGTTGGAGCAACAAGCAGATATATATATTTGCTTCTCAGTTAAACTTTAGAGTTGGATGCACACAGCAAAACAGTGAGGAAGAAAAACGTATGGAATTGCCACAGAAGACTGTGTGTTTGTGTTGCAACTTCTTACTGTGCTGTTCCAGCGTAATAATATAGTATATATTCGACCGACCTAAATATCATTTAGTTTTGATTTTGCATTGATCAAATCAAAGGGTAAACATCGCCCCCGGGCATTTGAACATTTGAAAATTTTATGGCAAATGGACGACCACCGGGACACATCCTGGTGTCGAATTCCCGCCACGGTGGGCTTGAAAGCTGGCCAAAGTTTTGCGGGGCATTTCCGGGAGGATTGCTTAAGTTTCAATTTGATCAATGTATAAGAGAATTAAAGATCGTAACAGTTGAGCTCGGTAATGAATGCGAAAAGAGTGAATCTTGTCTCAGGCTGGTGTTATTGTCGGATAGTTCGCCTTTCATACATTAATTAAGTGTTTTTGAAAACCAGAGTTGTTGAAAGGTAGTATAGGAACCACCCAAACGCAAATGAGTTTGTGATTCTCTGTTGTGAGAAAGAAGTGTTAAGATTAATATGTGGTACAGATGCTGGTGTTATCAGAAAGAATTTGCCAATTGTGTAGTACCAGTGCTTTATTTCCAACTAAACTGATTAGCAATCGTTTTTCAGAAGAAGAAAAAAACAACTATCAAATATATTTAACAATTATTCCATTCGCGCTTGTTGGATATGAGATGGTAAATAGCCAACGATGTGCGATAATCATTTCATATCCAACAAGCGCGAATGGAATAATTTTTTTTATTCATACATGTGCCTTTCGAACCCTTCGATAGTTGAAAATGACCATACGTATGGTCATTCGGTGTATGAGCTAGCTGATAATTGAGATTGTGTGAACCAATCAGAACGCTAGAAACGCAGTATTCGAGGATGAAAATTTGATTATCAGCTATACGCTGCCCTAAGGTTATTTTAATTATGAATGGCATATCTAGAACACAGCAGACGTATATATATTATCAATCGAGGCTCCTTGGCCTCTCCTATATATATACGTCTGTTGTTGAACTTTTTTAAAGCAAAAGAGAAGAGGGAGACATAAATGGGAAAAAGTCCTAATGGCAACTCCCCTAAAGGTATACTATTAGGGGTATCAAGATCAAGATCAGTTGGTTTTTTGCAAAGCGAGATGAATTCATTTAGTAGTCCGAGTCGGAGACTTGAATCCGGGTTGTCCTCATCCAAATATCCTGGCGGATTATGAAAAAAAAAATTAAATTTAGTTATAATTTTTTAGACTAAGTGTCACTTTTAAGTTTCACGTTTTTTCCTTGTTTAAGTTTTTTACCTTTTTTTGTTTAACAGGGCATTTTGTTTGTCGTTTGGCATTTTCTTTAAATGAAATGTTTTATAGGTTATTGTTAAATCAGATCGGTTTTGAAATAACGATTGTCTATTTTAGGGAATTATTGTTGCACTTGATAAAAGCAAACAAAAGATCGGGAAAATACGAGCAAATTGTTCTCGGTTTGGAATAACCTGTGTCAAGCCATTTAAGTTCGACGCTACAAAATCTTTTGACAATTGTTGTGAACAAGCAGAACAGGAAATAAGAGGTAGAAGTCGAATTTCCTTGGCTCTTTGACTTTGCATGTTGAATAATAATATAAAGAAAAATAAAATTAATATAAACCTACTAACGGTGTAATATGCACACACCCTGCGTTTTGATGGTTATTCAAGACTAAATTATGGATCTATTTGTGATGGCCTACTACAATATACAATACAATACAATACAATATACAATACAATAGTCAATACAATATACAATACAATACAATATTTTATTTAGTGAACGAAAATTTTTACAAGAGAAAATATGGCGGATCAAAATAGTGAATGAGCCTTATTAGGATCCGCAGATCCGCGCAACTTCGGTGCCAAATCCGTCGATCCGGAGTTTTTTTAAAGCCAAATATCCGAATCTGAAAATGGTGCGACATAAAACACACACACAAAATCTTTAACGTAATTGTAAGAGCTTTGGTAGACTATTGGCTAGAATTATGCTTTGAATCCGTAATCGGCACAAGGTTTTTGCCAAAATCCGAATCCATCAGATTTGTTGGATCCTCAAATCCGCTGAAATTATTTTTGTTGAAATTCGCAACCCGAACAAAATTTTGGCCAAATCCATCGATCCACAGACCCATTCACTCCCCCCCTCCTTTATGCCAAAACAATTAAACCTCTCGGCCGCATGGATTACAAGTTTGAATAGCCAATGCGGCTTACAACTTCATGGATTATCCTTGAGGTCTAATTGATAATGGAACTTCACTTCATTATTGGAAAACCCGAAACGCGAGTCAAACACTTCAACATTAAGCTTTCATTCCAAAAGGCCTCTTTTTATTTCATAGTCCGATGTTAGAACTGTAATTACACTGTCTAGCCTGTCTTGAATGCCTTTTTGCATTAATTACGCTTGACACTGACGAAAATTGAGGTGCCTGCAAAAACATGTATATAAATTAAATTAGAATTTACATGGAATTATGTCTTCTTTAAAAATATTAGACAGCACACATTGAAAACCGTGGTTTTTATCGTATATCGTAGGATGCCCGCTTATAGACACCCCACCCTACCCTTCCCAAAGTTTTGATCGGATTCTTTTGGATGCACCGTGCAGTGCCCTTGGTCAGCGGCCACAGACTGTTGTCAGTATGACTCTTAAGGAGCTTAAATCATATCCTGCACTGCAGAAGCGCTTGTTCGCAACGGTATGTAATGTTTTCTTTCTCTTCATTGGTTTTGTATTTTTACATACATTGCATATATATAACATTTTAAATTGCCAGTTCTTACAGCAATTGCTGTGGCGGAAACAATTAAATCACGACGTGTGATTGCCTATTTGAGATAGCTGCAGCCAGTTCACAAGCTTATAAAAACGTAACAAATGAACTCCCTGTTCTAAGAGTCTTTGTAGCCCAGGGGATTGATCGTCCACCCGATGTTCGGAAGGTCATGAGCCCAAATATTCTCTATGAATCGCGATTTAGTTAACTTTTTCTTTTAGAAATAAACATTTTGTGGTATTGTTTCAAAA
The DNA here is from genome assembly GCA_028564885.2 of Zoanthus sanctaehelenae. Classification (NCBI taxonomy): domain Eukaryota; kingdom Metazoa; phylum Cnidaria; class Anthozoa; order Zoantharia; family Zoanthidae; genus Zoanthus; species Zoanthus sanctaehelenae. Next base: position 5,841 of record JAOTRI020087629.1, read on the forward strand.
TTGCGGTTTTCCATTGGATTTTGTTTTCTCAAATAATAGTAGCAAGCCGTTTTTATTTTGTTAGAAGATTAAAAATTTGTTTCTTTCAGTGATTTGTCTAGTTTTAATTAATTGATGTTTACATTACTAAGATATAAACTTCAAGATTTCTTTTTGGATGTAAGGAAGCTTGAAGTCTTAAGGTATGAAATCTTACAAACTGTATTTTCAACATTCGATAGTGCCAAATTGCGACCAAAGCTGTGCCATTGTAAACTAGCTAATTTTTCATAAATGTTAATCTGAATGACCGACATAGTCATAGAACCGGTAGCATATTGAGCTAATATCGATTCAACTGAAAATATATGTCTTTTTTTTCTGAAAGTGGCAATTTATTCTTTCTTCAATATAATGTTCATTTTGCTGTAATTTAAGTTTGAGTTGCTCAAAAGATTTAAATGCATGCGAATTTCGTCGTTTTCATTGTGTCTGTTATGGCTGCAAATGTTAGTGGTTAAATTAAACATTTCGAGTTAATCCTATGCAGCTGCTGTCTTCATCAAAAATATCTCTTTGATCTATTTCTTTTCGTTAAGAAAAATTTCAAAAAACCACCCGGCTTGTAAATCAAATTTTTATAGTTGTAGCCATGCAAGAAAACTGTTTCATGTTAGGAGAATTGGGCTATATAACGTCGCCATCGAAAGCTAGTTGGACTCGCGACACAAAACTAATTGCGATTTCGAGACGGCAACACCAGAAAATATTGACGGGCTCGAAAGATTATAAATTGATCTTAATGTATGGGCTCCGTCGCTGTGTAACTCCATCCAATACAGAATACATTTTCTCCCAACTAGCCGTCAGTAAATGTTTGTGTTTCAGTCTCAAAATCGCAATTAGTTTTACTGGTTTGAAAAAGAAAGAAAATAGAAGTTAGAGCTTTCTTCGTTTTCTCTTTTATGCTACCTTCTGCGCTCTTTTTCTACTTTCGAGTGTTTTTGTGCTTTATCCCGTTTTTTTTCCTCTTTTCTCCATTTCCTTTTTTTATTTTCACTTTATCCTTCTTGTTTTTCTTTGTCTATCTTTCCTTCACTTGGTAAACACATGCAACATTTATATCATAAATAAGTTGAAACATTGAACTGGTTCTATATTGCAGGCTGTTGAACTGCTAAAAGATGGCGGGGTTCTTGTATATTCCACTTGTACAGTTACCGTGGAAGAAAACGAGAATATCGTGGCCTGGGCGCTTCAGAGGTTTCCTTGTTTGGAGTTAACTGTTCAAGTAAGTTTCAGATACGTGCCGGAAGAAAGAAATGCAAATAATACGCTTGATATTTCTACTAAAGAGACTCGCAATAAGTTCCTGGCCGCGCAAATACTCGGAGTCTTAAGAAAATATTTACAAGGAAGGTGGTGCCTTTGCTCTGACAGAAAATGGTTAGACCTTCACCTTCACCGTTGACCCAGTTTCTGTACATTATCTCGAGAAACGTAAAACAACCCGTACATTTGTCGAAAAGAGCAGGGTATAGTGATCCAAGTGTTGCGGGTTGTCTTTTTCACTGATGTTATTTATGGTTGTTTCAAATAAATTATATGACTAAGCAGCTGCTAAAACTTTGTATATTTGTTTGTAAAGCACTTAGATCTTTCAAAATAAGTTATACATATACTTGAAAAATCTTTATTCAAATGTATATATTCCTAAGTTGTAGTTTGGTGAAAGCAATTGGTTTTATCATAGTTATTCTCCTTGCAGAATCCACGTCTTGGGAGACTGGGCTACCCAAACTCCGGTTTATCAGATTATGAGCGCACATTGGTTCAGCGGTTTGATCCAACACGACTTTACGGTGAGAAAACGTCTGAAGAGACTAAAGCCTTATGGGATATAGACACTATAGGATTTTTTATTGCAAAGTTCGTCAAAATTCCAATGACCAAATAAGATTGTCTCTCGGTGTGTTGACGATTACTACCTGAACGAAAATCGCTGACGGTCGGTACAGGACCAGAGTTAAATTGGAGTTAAAGTAAGTTGACTGCTTGCTAGCGTTTAACACCGACAAAGGACCAACACTCAATTTAAGGTGACATTCAAGAAAGAAAAGAGGCTTTCTGCCGGGGTAAATCCAAGTATGTTCTGTTGTATATTTCAGTTACTTCCATAATTCAACTTATGAGACAAAAGTTAATAGTACTGTTTTGCAGTTCTTGCATTCACTTTTACGTGTTGGCGTGTCATCTCTTTCATTGTAATTACCAAAAGAATGTTGAACCAACTCAGTATAAATGACAATTCGAGATTCCCGCGCACTTCCTGACAAAAAACCTTGGGCTTGCCGCTTTAATAAAAGGAAAGTACTGCTCTCTTGTGAATTTTAATTTTTTTTTTGTCGTTTTTAGAATTTATTTTAAATATTGAAGCAACGCATGACTTAAAATGTTGAATTGAGTATAGGACGACGTGGAACAAGAATGAAAAAATTTTTTTAAAAAGTTGAATATTTCTAAGGAAAGATTTTTACGGAGGCCCTTCCTTTTGGGGCTGTCATGGTTACACACGGCGTAATTACATTCTTTTCTTACAATCTTTGCTTTATAAATGATCTTTTTATCAAATATAGGTAAATATTTGAACATGAAAGTTATTAGCACAGAGGTAGAACAATCACAAGAACCAAGTGACATCGAAATATTTGGAAAGCTGTCGCTTAAAGTTTAAATAATGAACGCAAACAAATCTAGATGTAACTGACTTCATTATTGCATTTAATAGACAAGTTTTTAAAGCAAACATTTCATAACGTTTTTTTTGAAATTCTCTTTTTAAATTAATGATCGTATTGAAGTACAAACGATCTCTGCGAACTTTGTAGCTTTGGAGAGATGTAATTTTTTATCAATGATGAAACAATTTTCTTTTTACTTCAAAGCTTTTTTGGTATGCCAATAGATTTTGAGCTTTAGTCTTGGCCTGATTATTTAAGGCTATTTGAGTGAGCTTGCGGATTGCACAATGTTTGTTTAGAAGCTTTAATCTTAAAAGTACCTTTATTGTTATACCAGAAATTTTAAAAGTTGAAATACTGACTAGAAATTGATACACATAACCGTTTAACAACTGGTTGAGCCAATTTAGTTAGAGTTCCAGTACTCTGACCAACTGGATATCTGAACAGACGTAACTACAAATAGCAAAACAGTCACTGTTCGTCAGCAGGATGCCCACATTGTGTGCAATTGTACAATTGGTTTCGGCTCTATTAAATCTTGTTCCATGAAGAACAATTTAGGCGGAGCCACCCACTTTGTAAGCGCAGTAACTAAACAATACTAATAATAGTAATGACAATAATAATAACAACAACAACAACAATAACAACAACAAAAATAACAACAATAACATCAACAACAACAACAATAATAACAACAATAATAATAATAACAATAACAATAACAATTACAATAACATCAACAACAATAACAATAACAACAACAATAATAACAACAACAATAATAATACTTAAAGTTGAAGAGAACGCTGAGAGAAAATGTAACGTATAATAAAAAGAAATTGAAAAGTATTTTCAAACCCTTCGATATTGTTGAGGCTGTTGCTTTGAAAAGTTGAACGCGTACATATGTACACTTGTTTTGTCAAAACCAGTGACTTTTGCCGAGGCCGATTGTTGTTACTTTTTGACTGTTTTAGCCTCAATTTGTTCGTAATGATTAGTTTGCCTCGTACCTTTTAGGTCGTCATACAATACAATACAATACAATACAATACAATACAATACAATACAATACAATACAATACAATACAATACAATACAATACAAATTCCCCCTTCAGGGCTTTTCAGAACCTGTTAACAGTTGAGGTTAAAAAGTTGAGGGTCGTAGAAAGTTTGCTGAAGCGGCTCACATGTTAAGGCGCAACTTGAAAGCCGATAAGAAGTGCCCTCAATAGAAGAAACAGACCACAACACCGGGATCACCACGGACCCTTCTCTTTGCGAGAAGTGTATGGGTTCTTTTAAGTCCCTCGACAGAATGATCAAGAGACTGGACCTCTGGTTTAACGTCACTATCCTAGTCGGAGAAGACGCGAAAGTCTTAACCATTTGCAGATGTTAGAGCAAAGGAAGCACCTTCTCCTCAATTATTTTAAAACCCTGAGTGGTGGCTCGGCCGGGAATCGAACCCAAGACTTCCCGCACAGCAGACTGGCGTCTTACCAACTGGGCTAACCAAGCGGTGCTTGTGTGGGGCCTCCAGGTATCAGCCCTTGGCCCCCTTCTCTTTTGGATATATACTAACGATATTTGTCACTCATATAAGATTCTCAAGTTTTTCCTGTTTGCTGATGACACCGATATACTACACGCCGATAAAAACGTTAAGTCCCTTGAAACAGTGCTAAATAGTGAATTAGCGAAAGTGTCTGATTGGGTCATCGCTAATGAGCTTACGTTAAATACCAAAAAGTCCAATAATGTCGTTTTCTAGTCTCGGCAGGAAAAAATTGTATATCAACCAGCTATAAAAATGGTTGACAATAATTTCCAACGATTAGTTTCACTTGATTACAACAATGTTAAATACCTAGGAGTATTAATTTTCTTTTGATAGACAAGCACTTAACTGGAAGTGTCACATCGATTTTATAGCCCTGAAAATAACCAAAACCCTTGAAGGTCAGCAGCATGCCATCCCCCTATTTTTGGCATCTGGGTTCCTTCTAATTGATACGATATATTTTGAAAGAAATGCAAGCCTAAAGCCCCATTCACACTACAGAGAAAACCTGGTCCGGACCCATTAAAATTTGGTCCGGACAATTTTTTTTAACCGTTTACACGGTAATAATACCGCCATCTTGTAGAAAATAGTGTTAAGTACACATGCGCTAAACCACCGTAAAGCACGGCAGATATGGTACCGAACAAATATACGTTTACACAACGCTTTTGAACAGCAAAAGGAGTCCGGACTCGTTTTTCTCGATTTTGGGGCCATAACCGCCTATGGCCCCAAAACTAAAAAAAAGTGAGTCCGGATACGTTTCACTAAACTATGGTACGAAAGGTTTACACGACAAAAATATCGGGTCCGTACCATCTTTTTTGGGGGTCCGGACCAGGTTTTTTCTGTAGTGTAAATGGGGCAGTTCATTCTGGTACGAATTCATCCCGGTTCTATACATTTTTTTTTGTTCCGGAATAAATCTCAATTCGGCATCATGTAAACACTGCAGCCTTAGTATATTATGATAAATGTAAATTTTGAGTGTGATAAGATGCTGTTGGCGATACTATTATTGATATATCTGTGTTGAAGTTGATGGTTGGTGCACGTGTATGGCACGTGGGTTATTCCAGGGGGGTGGAAGTCCTCTAAAATCTTAGGAGGGCACTAATTTCCTGACATATACTTTTGAATAAGTTCCATCCCAACCCCCGCTGCCCTGCTTGCTACGGCTGTGCACGTGATAGTGGCACTAATGATTTCAAATATATCAATGTCACTTTTAGTGTCAGTAGTGCTGTTGAATGACTATGGACTGATGCTGTCGATTGTTCTAACAGATTTTATTGTTGGTGTTAATAAAGTGGCAGTGCGTCAATCAACTTAAGCTAATGGCGGTGGTGATTAAGGTGGCCATGCAAAAAACTGTTTGAGAAATTAAAATCAGTTCACGAAGATTTTAACATCGACAGTGATGAATGCTGTTGCCACAATCGATTTTGGTTTGCGATTTTCTTCAAATTTTAAAGCTCTCAACTTACATGTCATAGAGTCATAGTTTGAACCAGAACGTTGAAAGGACACTTACATTTAGAGATTTCAGGCTTGCTGAAATAATCCTAAATTAAAGTATTTTTCACTTAACTTTTAAAATCAATTTTTTAAATAAGATTTTTAATTTTAAAATTTTATAATTACTAGTGTAAGAGCCAGTAAGTTTTACCGATGCTAAATGTTCATAATTTTTCGACCGCTTCAGTTTCACTATGATTTCTGTGAACCGTTTGAAATATATAATTAACAGTTATTCCAAGAGCGCGCGTTGGATATATATGATATGGCACGCGCCGAGTTGGCTGTAATCATCTCATATCCAACAAGCGCGAATGGCATAATTGTTTTATTAAATTTCGAAGCCCTTCGATACTTGAAAATGACAACAGAATATTAATCAGACATTTTTTACCTTGGCAAAACTTTACACAGGTAGTTTCCATATATGGTCATTCGGTATATGAGCTGATAACCGAGATTGAGTGAACAAATTAGAATGCTAAAAACTTTGAAAATTTAATAATAAAAAATATTGGAGCTCACTTTTTTGCGAACGTAATAAATATTACAGGAGTCAGTACAGTTTCTACTATAAACATTTTCATTTTTGTTCAGTATCAGCCTGAGCTTGTTGTTAAATTGTTTTAATTTTCGGCCAATCTGAGCCTCATTGTCCTTCTAAACTTGTTCTTAAAAAAATAATCTTAAAGATTATATAAAAAAACTTTCATTTTACGCTAGAAATGGTGTTTGATCCCATTTTTCAAACTCAAACTTTAAAAAAAAATCCCAAAATCTGTGCTCCATACGTGATCATGAGTATTGGGGTAATAACAGTATCGAAAATGTTACTAGAGGATCGTAAAGACAGGCGAAAGAAATAAATTTGTCTGTGAATTCTAAAAAGTGCATTTAATCTTTTTTCAGCTAAAGTTTTCTGACATAAATTAAAACCTCCTGATGTTGTAATCTCAACACCTAAATAGGTGTATTCTTGAGCAATTTGTAATTAAGGGTGCTTACTGATAAAAAATTATAAATTCTTAGCTTTTTTGCCTGTATTGTTGAATACCATTACTTTAGTTTTTTTTCAGATTAACTTCAAGAAGCCATTTTGAATTAAAGCTTCTAAATTTTTAAAACAATTATTCAGACCTTGCTTTGATCTAGAAAGGATCACTAAATAATCGACATAAAGGAGACAGCTTAGTTTGGTTCCGTTTGGAAGAGTGAATGGGTCACATTGTGGAGACTCATTAAATGAAAGAGGTAATTCGTTTATTCGTTTCGCAATATTATCTTTAAATAACTCTTAGTTTTTATCCTATTTGTTAAATTTGTTATCTCAATTTCAAATAATTTTATGTTCTTAATTACATTTAAAAAAGATGAATACGTTCTATGTCGAATTTTTAACTTTAATCGAGTAAAATACATGTTTTGTTGATTGAGCGTGACAAAAAGTCTAGACGGCTTTTCTCAAAAGTTAGCCAAATGAAACAAATCTAAAAATTTGCACTGTAAAGTAATATACTAAAAACAAATTAAGTTATAAAAAATGTGCTTTAGAAATCCGTGAAACAGACAGTGACTTCTTTAATTAATCAAAAATCATCAAGCCTTAATTCTCATTTACATTTGAAAACGAACCTTAATTGAAAATATCTGATAAACGAATTATGTTTTTTTTTACTTTTAAATATATATTTCACCTATCTTGATTAATTAAACGACTAGATACCAGTTTTTAACATTTATAAAACCAAATAGCTTTATCTAGATCTTACCCTGAGCAAGTCTTAGTTTCAAACCCACTGCATCTAATCCATAAAAAGTTTCAATTTTAAAAGAATTTATGCAAGAAACATCCTATTAAAATATAAAGAAAAAAATCATTATAAAAGAAAACATCTATGGTTGGGAAAGGCAGAAAAATTTTTGTGGATTAATGTAGTTTTTCTTGATTAATGAGCGTCGATGAAAAATGCCGTAAAATGTTGGCGATTAAAGTGTGAAGTTAGCAACTCAAATTTCAGTTACTTGCATATTTAATGTAACCTCGTGTAGTCTTTGTCAAATAAAGAATTAAGCGCTCTGTTTCATTAACTGCTAGGACAAGGGCTAAAACTAAATTGTTTATGCGTATGTTACGTTAGCTGTATTCGTTTCAATGGATGGCGCATCATACAGTCGCATGCGCAGTTACGTATACTAAGAACAATTTAACGATGCCGTAAAACTTTCAAAATATGAAACCATAGTAGCCTTTAAGTGAAAAATTTTGACTTTATGATCGATTCACAAATAGGGGCACAACATTTAGTTGTCCAGTTATTTATAAGAACCCAGTTTGTTGAAAGAACCTTACTGAGCTAGCTTCTGGATTACTCGACACGCATCACTCGACTTCGCTTGCTCAGGGAGTCCGGCTGGCATAATGGTCATCAGTCGTGCCTCCCACCTCTACGACCTGGCCGGGTTCAATTCCCGGGTTCGGCATGTGGGCTGAGATTTGTCGATCTCAATCTGACTTCGAGGGTTTTTCTACGGCTACTCCGGTTTTCCTCCTTCTGCAAATTCGACTTTATGCTAAGATCTGAGCCGTCGAGCGATTGAACATTAGCCTCTGGCTAGGAAGAATGAGTAACCACTTCCTTTAAATGCAATTGACGTATTTATAAAAAGTATTTGTTTTGAACATTGCTCGAACAAAATCATAAATTATTTTCAAGCTACTTTTAATTTACGAACTATTTAGGAATTATATAAAGCTCAAGTTCTGTTCGTTGTAAAGATATTTTATAACAAAAATCTCATTGAACAAAAATTACGAATATTCAATGTACCCTATTTTACAGTTTTTCTAGCTTTGAATTTTAAACGACTACCATTTCAGGTTTGTTTATCTTGTAAATATAATTGAAAATTACGTCCTTTTTAGTTCAAAGAAATGCTGTCGATCTGTTTATGATCTTCAACAGAACATTTGTTCTTTGATTCAATTGTTATTGAAATCATAAATTATTTCAAATAAACAGATAAGATTTGGGAGATAAATGACAGGAAATTCGTTCAACACTATTGTTACAGAAGAGCATTTTCATTTTCTGCTTTGACACCGTTTTTAAGTTGTATGATTTGTATTTGAGAACAAAGTAGTCGTAGCAAATTATCAACTAAACTATTTATTGGGTTTGCAGCATTTGTTTTAAGGATTAGACGTTAGTGTATAATGTATTTTAAACTTTCTTTAATAAACTAGAAACAGATTGGCAGCTGGAGCTGCTATAGAAATGTAATTATGCGCATCGTCGCTTGAAATCTGTGTGCTTGAGAAATAAAAAAGTATGTTCTTTTATCAGCGTGGTGCGTTTATCGCAGGTAACAGTGAGCAATGCAATATTTTTCAACGCCTCCTCGATTCAAAACACAAAATTTTTTAGACTAATGTATTTTTGGTTAATTCAGTTCGGAGTTCTTACTTGTCACATTTGCCGATTAAGCGCACTACATTAATGGTGTAGTTTTAAATGTCGTCGCCTTTCATCGCCGCTAAGTCTGGAAAAACAAGAGATAGATTAGAAATGAATACTGTTGATCATTTACTACTTGGTTTTTATTATCATCTTACTTATTGTTTTAACCTCCGCTGTTCGAGTTACTCAGCAGGTGAATTTTGCAGTTTCGTTTCGAATATACTTCGATGACATCTCAATTTGCAAGTTGTTTTCTCTTTATTACTTTTTAAAAAGATAAAGCAAGATTTTTGAAAGTTTCTATTGACGTCCATGTCGCTTTTATTATGCTATATTTGTTTTAGCTGAATTTATCCTAACGGAAATGTTTCGATGAATGATCAGAAATTAAAACGTGCTTGTTTTTCGATTCTTTGCTTTTTATGAAGTCTGTCAATTATATTTACAAAGTAATGTACTTTTGGAGAAAGGAAAGATAAACAAACTGGTGACATTTGAAAAAAGATTAATGTACTTCATATTCTGCAAGAGCTAAACATTTGATATAATCATATCCATACCTGTTCTTCATCTATCCCCCAGAACTCAAGTTCTGATTCAAACAAGGGCCCGCAAACATCTCCAGGACAATGTAGTTTTCCCGTGCGATAGTAGTTCAGAATTTCGGCAAATACTTGTGGATGACGGTCGAAGAAGTATTCGTTTTTCGCTGAATCGTATTCGACAACCTTTGCCAGACTTGTGTGATGTTCGCTCAAGTTGTAAAGACGAGTATCGGGAATATTCCTCAAAGTACTTAAAAATGTTTCGTGTTTTTGCCCGCCCACATTGATGACAACCCGATTAGCCGAACGCTTCTTGCTTTTACATGGAGGCATTCTGACGCAATCTAGAATTGAAAAAAAAAAACAATCACAAAATAAGCTTCCTTTTGGCTCCTACTTCAGTTAGTTTCTAAGGGTTCTCTTTTAAGAGCTCCAAAGTTTCTGTACAACTGAGCTATTTGTACAAGTTCAGCTGGAATATTATGAGAATTTAAAATAGAATAAACTCACCCTCACGAATATTCTTTGTGTACTTTTGAAACTTTTCCTTGGCTACACACTTTTAAAAGGCTATCGCGAAATTGTTTTAATATCTTTAACTCTGTTCAAGTTACTTTTAAAAAAACTTGAAATCGATAACCTATGACAATAAGAGCACGATGTTTGTATTAACTTTGAGAGTTCATCTATTATATCCCGCGGCGGCAAAATGCAAAACTTTGTCATTTCTTACGTCATGGATATGGTTATCAGGCAGCTGGTATCATGGATTGGATTTACTCTTTTATTGTCTAGTTGAAAATTTGACAATTTCCGCGGGTTGTAATGCAAATCAACTCTCTGCGAAAATTATCCTACTTGTTTTGAGCAGATATGTCTAACTCAACGTAGTTTAAGTAAAATCATCACAGCAGTAGCAAGAAATTGCATTATTTTTTGTGTAGCACCCTTCCGCCTTCACAATGATGTGTTTTGCTATCCAAACTAACTGATAGTTTTCGTTTCAAGAAAATGAACAAAACTGACCAGAAATAGTTATAATATTGACCGCAATATACCGCTTTACATTAAAGGATATTTCATAGTTTTTATTGCCGGAGACGCTAAAAAACGATTAAGGAAAATGTTTTAGACCTTAAAAGTGAGAACTTGTCAATTGCCAATAGATTTATTCACATTTCCTCCATTAGTTTTGCCGGCGCTATAATACTTTGAGCGTTACAGGAGGTAGAGTAAAGTGCCCGCGGGAGTCTCTTTATTAACGCTTTGCACATGAATTGAAAGCATATTAATATCTGTCATGAAACTGAATCTTTTGAAAAGCTTTTTTCTTCCGAAACCATTTCTCAATTAGAATATAGTCAAGAACAGTTTGATATTAACAAAAGTAAAAGAGTTCCTTTTTGGCTAAAAGCTTGAGGCTTTTTTAAGTGTTTCATAAACTCAAATTTTAGTTTTGTATCTAAAATTGTTTAGTTAAATAAATTTATCATAAAGACCGAAAGACTAACAAGCTCCCACTAAAAAAGGTGTTTCGCGCCTCAACGCTAAAGGAGTTTTGTCGTAAACATCCCTCAGCAATTCTTGATGGCATTGGACAAAATCCAAGCTCATATCATAACCATTTAGCGTTAACTATGTTTTGAAATTTATAATAACAATTCCGGTTGCTCATGAAAGATTTTACTCTGATTAGAAATAAGATTTCATGATACAGTGTTTTTTAAAATTATGTCTAATCTTCTGATTTTGTAGTGCTGGAATCATGTTGCGTCTTCATTGCTTTTTTACACGGAAACTAACCAATGGACTCGAGCGGCCTGGGTTCCACACAACGTGCGGTTTACGTTACACATCAAAACTTGAGCACATTACGAGCCCAAATTAAGATAGAAAACAGGTTGGCATTGTATTGTCAATTTATTTTCTACCTGAACTTAAAATTATGAATTAACTCAACTTTTTTCTAAATCAGTTATCTGCCACTCAATGTCACATCTTATCTTCTTTTCCTTGAGTAGATATCGAACTGTTCTTGGATTTTCCGGTTCGACCAACTGTGAGTTAATAAATGATTTTAATTTGATCGATGTGCTTTCAGGTAAATTCATCACAGTTTTTCCAAAAATACTGTGCATAAGCTTAGGCCAAATGTAATATATTTGTAAAAACAACCACCACTCATGACATGTTTTGCTGCTCTTTGAAAATTTCGTTTTAATAAACGCTAAAAATTAAATCGGTTTTGACTCACTCCAGTGTATTCCGCTTAAACATGTTGAAATACTTATTGATTTTTAAAAATTAGAAAAAACACTACAAGCCCATGTAAATGGAGCTTATCAACGGTTACTCTGTAGTGTTGAGGGGATGAAAGTCTTTGGCTTTAACTTGGCCCCCGGGGACACTAATCTATCGCAGGTTAGCTAGCTCGATCAAGCAAACGCTGATGCATATACTCATCTACCCCGGAAGAATGGAAAGCTGAGCTGGCATAGGCGGGAAAGAAGGTTGTACAGATACTCAAGTTTTTGCAAAGACGAGGATCGAAACGGAGACCTTGTAGCTGGAGTGCAAAGATCTAACCAACTGCGCGCGCTTCAAACACACCCACCCATTGTTGTTTTAAATTGGAAATAGTGAAATAATTTTTGTCGCTACTCCGTGGATAGAAAGTAGCCAACATGTCATCTTATAGTTAAGTAAATCCATAAATCACAACAGGAAGCCGAAGCACTTCATCAAATGGGCACAGGTAACTGAAAACATGGTTAAGCATATTAGATTAAAATACAACTCTCAGACTTTTACTAGTATTGTGTTTAACAATGTTTTGCTTTAATATTTTAAAAATGTTTTGGTCGAAGATAAAGCTTGTAACACCTATTAAATACAAGTTAAAACGTACAAACATAACGTTTTTATATTCATCAAGAGTTAAAAATTTTCTTAATCATAGATATATATCATAACTTTCTTAAAATGAGCCTTTAAAACTTCTGAACAAAAAGTAATTAAAACGTTAAAATAAAAATAGCGATTGAAAAAGAACTGAAGAACCGTAATGAAGAAATGTTAGTGTTCTTTGATTTTAGTGTGCAAGGATGAGAATGGCACCTCGATCACCGGCTAGTCTAACTATAGGCGGCGATATACCTATATTGCATAGTGCATAAATATAGAAAGTTTTCCTATAAGATCGGATGATTTCTTTCAGTGTTATACTTTAATTTGCATGTAATCTTATGAGCAAGGATGGTAGGAAGTTATTAGAGAACGGTTGGCATTGTTTGACAAAGCAACAAAAATTTTTCGAAATTGAAAATATGAAATTAAAACTAGTTTTAAATATACACTTTATTTCCAAAGTAACAATCTTAGAAATCTATTAAAAATCAATCGAATGAATCCAATTGTTTTTGACAGTGAATTTAAAAAAAAAACAAGGTAAATTAAAGCATACTATTTAGGAATCTCGTTGGGGGCCAATCACGAGGCAAATTGATGGGCCGTGAAGACCGCTTTTTTTTCAGCATTTCTGTATCTATAAATTTTTTCCTTTTTAGGCTTTACATAAACTGGTGCGAAATCTAAATGCTCTGCTCCAATCCCATCTGAAACCGCTAAAGTCTATATGCTTTCTCATCCATTCATCCAGTATATGCGATCAAATTTATTAACCCTATCGAGCCTGGGCTTTTATTACTTCTCGCAGCCTGGGGGCCTGGGGGTCTGAGGGGAAGGGAGGAAGGGGGAGTTTGATTCAACTTCCCCACCGTAATTTTTTCTTGTTATTTATCCAAATCTTGTTAAACATAGCTCAAATGATAAATGTCGTAAGGGCTACATGATGCTAGTGTCAATTTGTTAAGCATTTATATTTAAAGCATTTCGTGATTTCTGTCTCTGAAATGGACGTGAGAAATATAAACTCAAGTTATTTGAATAAAAGAGGCAGAAAAAGACTTTGTGATAGTTTAAGTTTTATAATGATTATAGCTAAATTGTGGTTGGAAAGCAGAGATCTTACCAACTGCCCTTTACAATGATTATCTAATGACGTATTGCTGACGAAATCCCATAATGCATTGTGATTCCCAAGATTCATTGCTTGTGTTTCCGTACTTAGAAGCATAATAAATTTCGAAAAACTGGAAAAATGCGTCAAACTAAAAATAATGTCAGCAAAAATTCCTATTAAAAAAAATAGTACTTACCAAAATGATTTTTCTGTTCCCAAGACAACATTGAATATTTATTGTTGTTGCTTAGTGTAAAAGCAAAATGATTGGATAGGAAATCTAAATGGTCAATTTAGGTAATACATCTTCATTATCTGACGTGCATTGCTTGGAATTTGCAAGATTTTGTGTAAACCTACAATATGAATATGTTAAGGGAGCCCTTGCCCATGGTAACAACAAAAACAGCTTTATCTCGGTCCCATTTCAATATTTTTAGTGAAAAAAAAATTGCATTCAGAAAAATAAGGGGCTAGTCTCCTTTATAGCAATATATAGTTAATATATGTAACAAAGACATAATTGACGAAACTTTTTTCAAGCTAAGTGTTTCTACTTAACACACAATGCACCGTTTCTAACATAATCTTATCAAAAAGTAGAGATTTCCACAAATCAAGTTTTGTTTTGATAATCCTAAGGCTTTTAATATAATTACCCAATAAAGAGTGTCAAAACGTTTTTGAAAATAACAAAAATTAAAACTGCAAAAACAGCCATTCATTTCTTGATGACCATGGTAACAGTATAACAGTATATATTGCAGAGTAGTAAACTGTATATCAAAACATTTCTACTAAAATTTCAGGAAAATTCACGAGGTTTCGTTAATATTCTTTGAACAGTACAGAAATTATGGCCAGAAAAACAGGCTAGATAGTTAACTGTCATGCAGTACGGAAATTATCACAGCGTCATATGGACGAGTGAGCTCTTCAGGGGGTGACGGTGGTAAGATCTCATGGGCTGATGATCGTGGATCCGCAGTTGGAAGGTCTTCGCAGTCTTCGCAGTCATCGTTATTGTCTTGTCGAAGGCGAGGGAGAGGATTAAGGGCAGGGATGACGTAGCATTCACACAGCTTAACTTTGTATGACGTATTGCGAAGTTGGGACCCTGAAAATTTCTTAATGTGACACCAAGGGTCGTTGACTTCAGTAACAATGTAGCGGTCACGAGCACGTAGTTTGTTAGGGTCTGAGATTAAGTACACGACATCTCCAACGTGTATTTGGGGGTGGTAGGAAGTTGAGCTGTGCTGATTTTACACTTTTCACTGTAGGGATGGTTGGTAGACCTTTGTCGATGTTGTGCTAAGATGGTCTGATAATCAGAAATTGGGAGTTGATCACCGGTGAACTGGTTACGTTGGGTCCATAATTCAGGAGAGGAGAGGCCTTGGTGGCGCAAGCGTGAGTTAAGACGAGCTGTGGCTATGGCAAGGCCCGTTGAGGTAACTTGCCCTCCTCCAGGTTCTTGACGTAAGAATTCTACTTCTAGTTCTTGAACAGCTTTTTCTGCCACTGAATTTATATTCACATTCTTGACACGCCCAACGTCAAGCCATACATTAAGATGCTTTAGGCCATCGTTGTTGCTAAGCGAAAGAAAGCTTCCATGGTGCAATGGTGCGAAGAATAGAATTAACGTCTGGCATGTGTGGTGGTTGTGGCTTACTGTAACGACCGACGTCTTCAAAGGCTGTGACAAGTAGGTGGCCGCCTGAGGGTTTCTTTACAAGGAAAGACGGGTTTAAATATTCCACTGCTACACCGATGTCTTCTGGTTTTTGGAAGACCCCTTCTTTCTCAAGCTCATCGAACTTCTCTTGCAACTCTATTAGTTGACCTCGCGAATACTGGGAGAGGCGTCCTTTCCGTTTAGGGGGCTCTACAGGTCCCATGTTAACCTGGGCTTCTATAGGACTTGCAGCTCCATTGCATCCTGGGATATCTGGCTTGAATATGTTATCGTATTTAAATAGAGCCTGCTTGAACTGATTGCGCGTGGAGTTAGATAGCTGTTTGTCAGGGTCCACGCTAACATTACTAGAAAATGGTGAAGTGGGTTTCGCTTCTAAGGTGGGGCTCGCGAGGACTGGTTTCGGTCTTGTCGGAGGTTCAACTGGTAGGGCGTGCCCATGCAGCAGATGTGGTCGTGGCGACGGACTGTATATGGCTCACCAGACAATAAACATGCACCATTGCAGTCAAGACAAACAATTCTGAGGTCTCATGCACCTTGGTACACTGATGAGCTCAGACAGTTGAAACAGTATAAAAGACGACTTGAAAAAAAATATGTAAAATCCAATCTTACTGTTCATAGGCAAATGTATTACACAATATGCAAGAAATATATCTCACACCTTGAAGCCACCAAAACTGATTATTTTAAAGAGAAAGTCAATAATTCGAGTCACAATCAGTTGTTTAAGTTTGTTGACGAATTGCTCAACGTGAAAGCATCCCCAATTCTACCCCAACATGAATCAAGCAAAGAGCTGGACGAGAGATTCAGTGAACATTTCCATTCTAAAATTGCCAAAATACGTCGTGAGTTATCTGAAATCGCGTCCGTCTCGACATTGACAACTGAAGCTTGTAAATCCTGTTATGCAGCCCTAACATGTTTTCAATCGGTTTCAATGAATGATGTAAAAAATATCATATGATAATGTCATCAAAAGCTAAATCATATCAGCTCGATCCTATACCAACCTGGATTCTGAAAGGCTGTATTGATGCACTCCTGCCTATTATTACTACAATCATCAACTTTTCTCTTGAACAAGGCTACTTTCTATCAAAATTAAAGGAGTCACTTGTCCGTCCCAGTATAACGAAATCAACCTTAGATCCGGAGAACGACAGCAGCTTCAGGCGTATCAGTAATTTGTCATTTCTCTCTAAAACGACTGAAAGAATAGTCGCTGACCAGTTAGACAGCTATCTTGTGGATAATCACCTATATGCAAACCTGCAATCTGCGTACAGAAGGCATCGTATCACAGTACTGAGACGGCACTGCTTCGAGTGTTTAACGATATCAACAGTTCAATAACCAATACGAGTGTGTTTTAGTGTTATTAGATCTATCTGCAGCCTTTGACACCATTGACCACCACACACTCATCAATCGACTGGAGAAGCGATATGGCATTTCAGGCCTTGCTCTCAAGTGGCTAAAGTCATATCTCAGAAATCGGAGTATTGATAAAGTTATAGAATGGAACACTCAGACTGGTCTTAAATAAAGACTGAAGTCATACATTTCTACTCCCGCTTTACGCCTTCTGACAGTATCTCCCATATCAGAGCCGGCACTGCTATCATTGAACCAGCGACAGAAGTAAGAGATCTTGGAGTCACGTTTGACGTCACCCTCACTCTTCATACTCATATAAATAACATTTGCAGATCTGGCTCATTGTCTCTACGTCAAATTGGTAAAATAAGGAATCTCATCGCTCACGAGGACACTGAAAGGATCGTTCATGCATTTATATCCTCAAAACTGGATTACTGTAATGGCTTACTTTATGGCTTGCCATCCAATGAAATTTTCAAACTGCAAAGATTATAAAAAAGCATTGAGCCTTTTGTATAATGCGATTTTAAGAACTGTATTATTATTATTATTATTATTATTATTATTATTATTATTAAAACTGCATTTACGTAGTTTGTGTTACTACGGGTGTTTCTATACGTACGGGAAGAAGTAGTTCTTGTTTGGTTGAGCGTCGAGGTCAGATTTATTTTAGTACTTTTCATTGGTTAAAAATGCATTTACGTAGTTTGTGTTACTACGGGTGTTTCTATACGTACGGGAAGAAGTGGTTCTTGTTTGGTTGAGCGTCGAGGTCAGATTTATTTTAGTACTTTTCATTGGTTAAAACTGCATTTACGTAGTTTGTGTTACTACGGGTGTTTCTATACGCACGGGAAGAAGTGGTTCTTGATTGGTAGAGCGTCGAGGTCAGATTTATTTTAGTATTTTTCATTGGTTAAAAATGCATTAACGTAGCTGGTGTTACTAGCTACGGGTGTTTGTACGCACCGGAAAAAGTGCTTATTGATTTGTAAAGCGTCGAGGTCAGGTCTACTTTAGTGTTTTTCATTGGTTAAAACTGTGTTTATGTAGTTTGTGTTACTATGCCCTAGGTACCTACAGAAGGAGCTATTAAATGTCATCCTAGTTACAATCATTTAAGTTATCTTATGGTAGGTACTAAACTTGCAGTTTACCTTAAAACTTCCACTTTTTACAGCCAGATGCAAGCAGGTATTGCCATCATTTTCCTTGCCGTTCAGAATAGTCACAAAGTTCATCCCAATGTTTTGAGCTAGAAAGAATTAATACGTGCCCTCGTTGATCAGTACAGCAGAGTACATTTATTAATGTTGGTTCTATTTACACCTTTCCAGTTCAGAAATTGCCCCGTGTCTTAACCTCCTTTAACTGTAAATTAATAATCTATTGTCTACCTTTCTTTATTAATAGATGGCGCTGGCTATACTTGAAAATGAGGCACTGGACCTGCGTGAAATTTGTTTGCTTTAATTTTTTTAAACTAGTAGTAATCGGAGATTATTTCAAAGGGGAAATATTGTTTTTTTGGTTATTGGGATAGGTGAATATGCCTATGTTATGTTGTCAAATAAAAGGTTATGGCGTATTGTGAAACCTGTATTTACTCTGTGTACTAAGCGATCGAACGAAAACACACGGGTCAGCTTTCGCTTGCGTGCACAGAACATCTACGCGATGACGTCATTCAAAATATCCTCAATAGTGAAAATATCGGCCATTCCTTTGTTTTTGCCGTCTTTTTCATTTAGTGTTTTTTTAAACACTCGTATGTATGAAATGTTTTCACCACTCGAAGATAAACTTCATATGTTCGTGCCACCATGTTATATCCTCTATTTCAATGATGTTAAAAAAAGATACTGGGGTAAAATGTCCACATTTGGACGTACTATTGTTTAATAACACACACTAAACGTCAACTGGTTATTGAACTTGATGACTTTCTTTGTTTTATATTATTGCATGCGTTTTCCTTGAATTATGACGTTGACCGAGCACAAATAGCAGCTAAGGCTTTGAATATAAATAAGAAAATGTCCAATAGAAAGCATCACACCTAGAACAAAAGATACTAACCAGGACCGTGCACACAACATGAAACAAAGATAAGTTGTAATCTTCATTGCAGTTTGCTTAATTTTCTGACCAGTGCCTACTCAACGAATAACACTCCATTGTAAAAATCTAATAGATTGAAACTCTGTGTGGTATTTAGTTGAACAGTCAAACACAATATTTTGAATTCATGAATCTTGCAGCTATTCCTTTTATCACTACCACTGTTCAACAAAAGTTGCACTATAAAGTGCTGTATTTAAAAGTTTTATTCTTAAGTTTTAGGTCCCCAGTGGAAGAGTGTGAAATCTTTAGTGCACAAAGTCACAATATCAGATTCATTTTCATTTAGCATAAACTGAAAAGCAAAAAAAAATATCGACGAGCTTCAGCGTGGGAGAATACGAATAGGAGACAGTCAAATGAATTAAAGCAAGTATTCCACATTTTTCAAGGTAGCCGGAATTATCAAGTGACAAAAGTTGATTCGTCTATCAAAAATAGAGGAAGCGAAAACCCCTTACCTCCACCCACTGAATCTAGCTTTAAATTTTACTTACTTTAAAATAAGAAGTAAGTTACAATTTAATTTCCTAAAAGAACCAAAGATTATAAGTTTAGGATAGTTTACGTTGACAAATCCTCATAGAATTTTTACCTGTTTGAATTAAGAGTTTGATCGTCTCCTCTTGACCATCACGTGCAGCATAGTGAAAAGGTGTAAATCCGTCATTGTCTGCAACTGAGATGTTGGCTCCATGTTCTATCTGCATGCACATACAAGTGAAAGGAGTGTGATTTTGCTAATCAACAAACCTATTCTCCGATAGATTTGACTTTTCTCAGTAAGTAAACAGTAATTTATGTAAAAAGGTTACTGACGTCTTAGCTAAAAGATGGGAAAGCGGGACAGCCGGGTACGGGTGAAAGCGGGACGACCAGATATGGGGCAAAGCACAACGATCAAACACGGGGGAGAGCAAGACAATCAAAAACGGGGAAAAACGGGAAGACAGAACATGGGGGAAAGCGGGAAGATTTATTACGGGGTTGAGTAGGACGATCAAACACGGCAGTGGCGGATCCAAGGGGGGGCTGGGGGGCCTGTGCCCCCCCCCCGCCGTGTGGGATTTTTTCTTTTTAAAAAAACACCACGTATTGCATTTATTTCAACTCTTTATTTGAACAAAGTTTACAAGAAGAATTTATTCTTAAATGATACGAAATTTATCACAAAATGCTGGAAATAGCCATTTTAGAAACTCGAATTTTCAAAAATTTCGCGGGGGCATACCCCCAGACCCCTCTAGAAGACTCGCGCCTTTGGAGTTCACTGTGCCCCCCCTTTTCAAATTTCTGGATCCGCCCCTGCAAGGGGGAAGGCGGGAAGACCAAACACAAAGGAAAGTGAAACCACCGGCACAGGGAAAAGCGGGAAAGCTACTTTAGGGTAATAATTTAGGTTAGTAATATCAAGGTTCAAGTTAAACTAGAGCCATTGCTGTATCCGATGTGTGTGTTGTTTCTAATACCCCGAGGTACTGCCGTGTAACATGTTATAATCAAAGGGTTTGCATTAAAAAATGTGAATTTATATATATATATATTTCTAAATCAGGTCCTCAAAAGAAAGGAGGAAACGCTAGGGTTTATCTTGTATCTATTTTCTGCTAACCCAATGTAGTAGATACTGATTTAATATTGGTTCATCCTCACCAAACGAGTTTATGGGATGCCTTTTATTGATGTACAAGATGAAATGTAAAAGTTTGCAAAAGGTTTTGAACTTGTGTCAACGTACCAGTGTTGCTGCAACTTCCTTATGGCCGTTTTGTGCAGCTAAATGAAGCGATGTAGTGTTGTCGTGGTCAGTAATATCAACAGGCATTTTCCCTTCATTTAACAGCAACTAAATAAAGAGCAGAAACATCCAGTAATGAAGTATTAGTTATCTCTCTTAAAAAATGATAAAGAACATTGTTATTGTGTATATTTTTACGTACTTTCAGCTATGCATCTACATTTGAATGAAAATTACGGGTGTCTACAAAACGAAGACCTAAGACCCAAAAATATGAACGATAACCTATTTAACTATTTATTTTATTTTATTTTATTTTATTTGCTTCGCCATATACATAAATACATAAATACAATAATTACTATAAATAGGGATATTAAAACACGACAAAGAAAAATGAACGGCAGGGTGACCAC
>JAOTRI020087630.1:0-16309 GCA_028564885.2 Zoanthus sanctaehelenae
AGTTTATTCTTGCATCACTGGCCTTCCAAACTTAAATAAACTACTACAGTTTGCTTTAAAACCAAAGTCGAAACATCCTTCTTTTGTTTAGCAAAGATTGAAATTATTAACTTAGTGAGTATTCCAGAAATCATTTAGGGCGGTATAGCTGCAAAAGGGTTAAAAAGAATAAATTCAAATTTTAACGACGCTAAGTATTACAGGAACTACAGGAACGTGTGTGTATGCGTGACAATCCAAGTATTATCTTTGTAAAATCGTAATAAGTATTTTCGTCTATGTCTACATCAGGGCCAGGGGTATACATGCACTCAGTGATGCAAATACAAGTTCGTTACGTTTGTTAAGTGTTGCATTTTCAGGATGGCAAATATTTATATACTTTTCATTAAAGCATAATTTACACTTGACAAATCAAAGAACAAATCATCGATCGTTGAGATGTACTGCAAACTTTATCAATCAATGTTTGTTATTAAGAAGTGATTAAGTTACAATTAAGTAGTTATCTTATTATTTAAGGTTTTTTTCCTTTTTCTAAAGATAAATAAAAAAATAGCTTTGGCAATATGTAAAATAACTTACGTCAGGCTCATAAAGCATTTTGTTTGTTTGTTTGTTTTACTACTACTACTACTACTACTACTACTACTACTACTTATACAAAAATGATATCGAAGAAATAGTATTTAAACTATTTTTAGAGAATTTCAACCTAGTATCTAGGTTGGAGGTTGCGTAACATTTTGTGTGTATACATAAGAACGTGCAAAGCTAGATAACAGTTATGATCTGAAAATACTCCTTTTTCAAAAAAAATGTTCCGAGAACTGTATTTAAGGGGAATTTATTGATGTAATCCATCAGCATTGATTTGTACCTCAGTGCTGTAATGGAAAATAGAACTTTCCGAACCATAACTTGTATTATACTCTTTTTTTAAAAAGAACTTTTTTGTAGGAACATGAGGCTGATCGAGAAAAGGTGAAGAACATTTATTTAAGATGAAATAATTCATACGGTGTTATCAAAAAATTCTTTTGATCGATCACAGGTTTTTCATTTATCAAATTGCAGTTCTCAGCTATAATTCTTGAGACAGACTTTCGTACCAGCTACTGTCTTTTAAAATTTTATATATACAATACAAAATACATGTACAAATCAATGTATGCAAAAACGTAGCGCATACGGTACATGTATTATGTATGTTGTCTAAAGTCAGTAATTAAAGATATTTTAAGAACATGTTTAAGAATATTTGAAGCTGATATCTGATAAATATTCAAGAGTGTTAAGCCTTAGTCGAAAAATTCAACGTTCTCATAAAAAAGGATGTATGTTTTGTGTCAAAAACCATGATTTTTGCTCGTAGCATTTATAAGGATAAGACACGAAGTTTCTTTTCATCAACATAATATTCAGAACGGTTTTTTGATTTCTAATTCTTGCATCCCCTCTGCAACGTTAACAGAAATTACTCACCTCGTACAAGCTGGATAAATTCATGTAGTTGGTGACAAAGTGACATTATGGCTAAAGAGCCTATACAACAAAGACGACAATGTTATTGTAAAATTTCACAGATGTCATTGATCAGACATCCCAATTAGCAACAACAACATATAAGGTTCCATCACGTGGTTTACCACAAACTAACACAACTTTTATTTCGCTTTGAGCTTATTATGTAATACAACAAATTGCACTGACAAGGACCATAAATTGAACGTCTCTCTCGACGACTATTAAACGAATACATGATTGCGCTTGTCAAATTAAACTTAAGACGATAGGACAGATTGACTACAACATTTCTATTGCACCAACTGATCCCAATGGCTCTACACTAGCTAAAAAGAGATACTTTGCCTTTGCCCGCTTTGGACTTGAATTTGGAGTGAATGAAAAACTATGTCAATGAAAATCCCCTAATTGGATGTGAGTACAACTAATACATTTTTTAGGAAACACAGATAATTTTAGAGTTAAAGTTACGTTTTAAAAGCATGTAGTTTATTAATTAAGCGGATTCTTAAAAGTCGCATGGGAAAAAAGGTCGGTAATGATTTTAATGGAGCCGAAACCAATTGTAGAATTGCATCCTGCTGATGAACAGTAACTGTTTTGCTTTTTTTTTTCAGTAGCATTATAGTTATGTCTGTTCAGATATCTAATTATTATCGCTGAATCTGAGTGTGAGGTGAGTTTAAGCCATGATATCATTAATTTTATATCTTCTACTCAACACAGTACCGTACATATTTGCAAATAGTTAGCATATCATATCCTCTAACATGAGCACGTTAAAATGTGGCCAATTATTGGCTATCGGAGACGTATCCATCTTCATGTTTTTGTGTGCTTGTCCTTCACGTGAAAAATTTCCATCGCCTCGTTAGAGTGGTAAAAAATTGGTGTCCCCCTTGATAGGCTTTTTGCCGGCTAAATAAGACTTTGAATTACGGTTGTTATATTATCATCATTTTTCATAAAACTTTGCTCTAAAAATCAGTTTATCAAATTTCAACTGTAAAGAACTAAAAGGACTTGGTTCTCTGACAGTCCGCAGTTATAGCGCAGACGAACTAGTCAATTGTATACTCACTTTTAATAATTATTTTATACTACATATCTTTTTTTTTTTACTTTTTTCTTTGTTCTTGGTATAACCGTGATTTGTATGCTATATTGCCTGTAGTGCAGTCTTAGGATTGTCAGTTTGTTACCCATAATCCCACATGTTATTACACTTTTAATCTATAGAATCGAATATCATTCCGTCTGATAAACTCTAGCAAATGATTCAAAAGTCAATAATGTAAGTTTTAGTTTTCTGTTTTCATTCTTATCAAAGTTTCAACACACCTTACTTAGTATTCATTAAATCTCGAGCATAATAATAATAATAAAAACTATAAATACTATAAAAAATTACTAAACGAGAGTCTATAAATACCTAATTGTTCCGTAATATATGCTTAAGTTTACACTTAAAAACGTCACGATTATTACTAAGTTTAAGATCTTTATCTAAGCTATTCCATAAACTGACAGCTCTGTACTGGAAGTACCGCTGACCGGTGGCTGTTCTAAATAAACTGTTGTGAATTTCGTGTCACGCGACCAGAAGTTTTACCCCTGGTAACTAGCTTGGATCTAACATAATCAAACGCGCAACCCGTCATGCATTTGAAAGTAAAAACAGCGCCCGGTCTTAGGTAAAGTTAATGTGTTACAGTTAGCCAGCGTAGGTCCCGTAGCAGTGGAGAAATGTGATCGAATTTTCCCTTTCCTCTTAATATTCTAGCAGCGAAATTGCTGTTGTCCAGTAAATTAAACGACTTGTTTTACACCTGATCATTAAGAAGGTTGATCTGGCCCATTAAAATAATGTGTGTTTATAGCTTCAACATCGTATTTCTTTTCCTTTTTTACTGCTTTAGCCAAGTTACGCCATCACTACAACTTTCTTTTCTGTTTTCTTTTAATTCCCTGTTTTCGGTAATATTGAACAATAAGCAGTAAAAAATTTTAAATCAGTTACTGGATTTTTAGATTGTACTATAACTAAACGTTGCGACCATATCACACGGTCTTCTTCAGGAAATTTAATAACCTTGAGTTGTAGTACAATCTTAAATTCCATTAACTGATTTAAAATTTTTTACTGTTTATTCACTCTACTGAGTTACTGAAAACAATCATTTTTATATTGAACAATAAGGTTCGGCCAAATATAGACATTCTCATAACTTGAAGTAGAAATACATAATTTATGTGTCGCATTGTAAACTACTGGAAGAAAAGGAATTTCAATTATTTTATGGTTTTAAAGCTGGTTAAAAGTTTGTTAACTGTTTAGTTTTTACTTTGTTTAGTTCTATTACCAACTATTTCCGTAGCCTTCCCGTGGGCCTTGAGGGCGAAGGTTCTAATTGTTTTAGTATCACTCAACTAGTCGAACAGATAAAAACAATAATAAAGTTTGCAAATGCAAATTGAATAAAGATTTGTTTGGGAATAAAACGAAAGAAAGCGTGCGAATTTCGCTACTCGATGACATTTACTAATAGTCCTCTTGTAGCGTAGCCAATTAAAAAGCAGGACTTGCATTAGTCCATTAGTTGTGCGATACCAATGTTTGTGAGAAGCGTTTCCGACTTTCTCAGCAGTTGTTCATTCATTCATATATCTCCTTCTATTGAAATGTCAAAGGTTCGAATGAGCATACAGATACTGTTACTGGATATGTAGGGCTTGTTTTTATAGTTAGTTCTCTAAGCCAACGTCCACCCCGACAGAAATCAAATAGCATGGCGGGATAAGTACTTCGTTAATGGGAGAAGCGAATTGAGCGATAAGCCGCATTTATTCTTGCCGGCTTTATAGGCTATATGGCTCTTATACAGTTTTATGCTCAATGTTTTGAGGTTACTTATATCGTTATCAAAATAATAATCACTTGACTTGTGTCTTAAGCGCGTTTTCTTTTTTTATAAACCTAGTTTAAACAGCGGACTCAGTCCGGGAGTAAAGATGCAAACCGACCCAGATTTTGTGTAAAGCAGATTAACTGAAAAACATTAAAAAAAGGCCCAAAAATTTTAATATGAAAAAAGTTTTAACTTGATGATTAAAATTATTCGCACGATTAATGCTGTGCTGAGATTCTGATGACCAGTAAACTATGTATTAAAAATTTTAGGTCAAACTTGCGGAGCATACATCAAGATTTATATTCGCTACTTATACTTACGATTGGCTCTGTATTGTATGTGACTTAGTCACTTACAATTTCAGTTGACATAATCATATTGAAAAACACTCTATTAAGGCTGGGCTTTTAATATATAATGAAGTTTTTATTGATTTTCAAAGGCAAAGAAAAAATATATGGGACCGGCTTTCAAATTAAAAAATCTAAAATTTGGAAAAAAAAAATCAGGTTTAGCCTCAGATCGTTTTTGATCGTACTTCTGCGTTATTAGTGGTCAAGGTTTTATTTGCAAACCAAAATGGTAAAATATAGCTGGCAATAGAATTACACTAAAACATTTTACTGTTTGTGATACTAAACCATAACCTCTTTTGACCAAATGATCACTGACTCTTTCGTATAATTCTTTCTTTCCGTTATCATGCAGAACTGTTTTTTTTTAATATTTTTGTTTATTGCTTCCCATGACTCTATATGTCCGCACTTCTCCGAATCCTTCATTGCAAAAATTATTTACAATAGTTTCCTTGTTTCGGAAAATCGGCTTCCCGGCTCTCCCGCAAGTGTTTTGGTTCTAATATTTTCTCGCGGGAATGATTTCGTTGTCAAAAAACTTTAAAAGATGGCATCAGACGCAGCTAGTGATCGAAAACTTAACCGATCTACAACTAAATGTCTTGGATAAGTCTTTGATTATCGATAACTAAATGTCTTCGATTATCTTTGATAACTTGGACACGTGTCACAATCTTTCCTGAAATTACATATTCAACAAGTTAAGTATTAAACTTTTATTTCGACTTTTTTTGGATATTTTTGATCCAAAGAACAATTTATACCTAATGAACACTTATGCTTCATTAAGTATTTTCACTTTTTTGATGAATACGGAAAAGATAGACAATCTTTAAGTCGTAGATGTTATATGCGGCGGCTCTAACTGACAAGACAGCGTGCCGGATAAAAAGTTATTCCTATTTTAAAAATTCTTATATAATAGCAATCTAAATTTAGCCATTTGTGCTTATTATATGAAACAGTATTCTGGAAAAACGTATATTAGAAAGCTGACAAACCTTGCCATCATGTGTGGTTTGTCAATTTCGCAGATACTGCAAATATATAACATTGGCCTAGTGGCAATTCATCTTTCGTTCCTTTCAGTTCCAAGTTACAATTTTTTGTACTCAGCATTAAGAATTTTAAAAAGAATAAAACAATAAACAAGAATTAAAAAGTAATTGCCAGATCCATTCTCTACTGAGTAGCTCATACTCTAAAATTAAACAATTTTGTGCGTTCGATTTATAACATCGCTTACATCATCATCATGTATTTGCTAAGTGAACTGATTAGCAATTTTAACATCTGATATAATCCAAACGTTAAACAAGTTTTAGGGGTTGGATCAAGTCAAGTTGCTCATTCAAAATTCACAAATCAGTATGTGACATGTGCTGGATTTAGTAATCAGAAAAAATGCATGAAACCAATAATAATCTTGAAAAACCCATACAATGTTTTGAAGTATGCGTATAACGTTGTCAAAATAATAATCACTTGTGTCTCAAGTGTTTTTCTTTTTTATAAAACTATTTTAAAACGCGGACTGAGTCCGTAATGTAAAACGCGTGGACTCAGTCCGAGATTTAAAACGCAGACTGAGTCCAGTCCATGATTTAGAACACGAACTGAGTCCAGTCCAGTCCATATTTTACAACATGCCAATGGCAAGGCCCCTAGACCGATCTACTATCTAGGAAGCTTTTCAATACCACAATCACAATTATTTTAAAAACAAAAACTCCATATTTTACAAAAAACAACATTCTTATGAATATTTTCAAAAAGAATAGACAGCTTTATTTTGGTAGTAAAAAACAATTCTTATCACGAAAAACAAAGTGTAAATAATTAACTATGCAACTGATACTTTTTGACTGGGAATCTAGTCGTGGATTTGAAGGTGCGTCTTTTGCAATTGTTGAGCCATTAAACTGAATGCCTCTGAATTCTGATAACTTGCAATCGATCGCGAATGTACGCAATGATTTTTTTAAAATGAATCAGTGCATCTTCAAACATCGATTTCTAGATCGTGTTTTGAACTGATTAGTAATAGAGCGAACATAAGGAGTTCATGGCTCCCCGCCATACATACATTGCAAAAGGCAAATAGCGTATGGAGTCAGTGCACCATCATTGTTTTCCTAAATGGCGTGTTTACGTCCATTCGCAAATCTGGTACGAAGTAACACATTCTTACAAAAAGTTAGAGAAATATAACAGTTGGTGTAAAATTGTTTTCCTCAGACAAGTCGTCAGCTGGATCAAAAAAAATGGTAGTTTTTCAGTACTACTCTAGGCAAATGAAAGCAAAATTGTTGATCAATACGCTATCGATAAGTATGTAACTTTGATAAAACCACAAATACAACACCAATAATTTTTAAAATTTTTATGATAATAACATGACAACATACAAGAAGGCCCGGGAAAGTGGGGATTAAGTCAAATAACACAGTCTTGCCCATGTAACCTTGTAAGTACCATTTGAACGAATAAAAACAACATTGATTTGACTTCTTTACTAGATTAATGCTCTTGGCTTTTCGTTTCTAGCACATTTATGTTCGTTTAATGAAAAAAATAAACTATATTAGTATTTTTTTTAAAATATACATCATCTTTTAGTTTTACAAGATGTGTCTAACCACACCATTAAGGCTTCCTGAAACCGCCAACATTACAGATGTACGTAAAGCTATTAATAAAACATTTATTCAATGTTTACTCATTTATTCAATGTTTACCTCTTTAAGTTTAATCTCTATTGTGCCATGGTACAAAGCTCACCTAATGTCTTTTGATAACAACACGCGCAAGGTCTTGCGAGGGCGTACGTTACAAATACAAGGCACTTTTTCACCTCCCACGCTGTTTCTATTTCTTCTCCATTCTTGTGCAATGACGTCCCAAGAGAGCCAAGTTCACTTTATTTTTGAAAATTTTTAAAATAGCTTTTGTTTTTAAAGATTTTACAAACAAAGATTTTAGGCCATAAGGGTTAATCGCACTTAACACAAAGAAGCGAAGTATCTCTGATCTATAGCCTGAATTATTCTTTTAAGGTTCCAGTCCCTTGAATTGATTTAGGCAGCTTCTGACTTTCTAAAGGAAAAATCCTGATCTGCCTAACGCCATCTTTAAAATGCTGTTTTCCACTTCACAACGCATTTGAGCTTTTTAGTCACTATGAACTTTTTATATATAGGCGCAGCTGTGTTTACTCGACCAAGAAATTTATCAATAACAAAATTTCCTTAGAACATGAAATGCAAATGAAAACAAAGACGTGTCTGGCTCATTACCCTATCTTAAGTACACCGTAAGTCTTTGCACAACTAAACACGCTTCTATAAAGTGCTGTAAATTGCCGCCACTATGAGTAACATCACGTGATTTTGACGAACTACTTAAAAAGATCACCAACATTAATCCCTGTCTTGTCCGATCAACACTTTCGTAGACGGTCTCTTCGATATTTAATGACAAGCAGAGCCTTAGAAATACGGGACTTAAAGAGCTGAGAATGCAGAGGACGACGGCGTTCATGTTATTAATCCTGATGATTGACGTAGCTGCTACATTAAAGGTAAGTATACAGTTAGATTTTTAAACCATGTAAACCTTAAGTTCGGCACATTCAAATTCCTTAGTCGTTACTGGAATTTGATCATAGACTTAATTTAGTATTAAGAATGACACCTGTCGCTATTAGCTACATAGTTCTGTTTTACTAATATAATTCTATTTATAGGCAGCGATTTGTTTGTTAAAGTACGTCTTATGGTGGTGAAGGAATTGTTCGTGTAGTGGCACTAGTACAAAATTCAAAGAGTTTCTTTTGTGACATTTAGATTTTTAATCAGAACTAAAAATGATACTCTGTGTTTAACTCCTATTTTTTTTAATTGCTTTTCCTTTTTTTATTCTTCAAATCTCTTCATCGTTATATATATATTTTTTTGTTAATGTTATACGATGGTAAGTGGTTAAGTTGCGTTCACTTTCTGGAGATTCAAAGAAGTTTTAAATAAAGAAATTGTTATGAATCACGCAAAGAAGTTTCATATATGCAGGAGCCCGTAAGTAGGAACGAGTAACTCCCGTAATAGACCTATGTCACGGCGTTTTCACGAACTGGTGTATTTTTAGATCGCTTTTAGCAGGAAATTTAAATAAAAGTCTCAGTCCTGGAGGAATCAAACATTTCATACAAATTAACAGTGATGATATTGATCAAGTTTGGACGCATGTGATTGGGTTGAATTCGCAATAACTGAACTAAAATTAAATCGGTTCGTAAAAACGCCGTGACACTAGAACATTGAAGTTGCTCGCTCCTACTTACTGGCTTCTGACATGCAATATATGCTATCGATCAGCGTTGATCAGTTTTAACCACATTTACCCAGTAAATGAAAGAAAATATGCACCATTAAGGCAACGGAATGTGCTACTAATCCTTAACACAAGTTATTAAAAGTAAAAATAAATCCCAGTATAGTTAAAGTTAAATCTCTGAAAATGCAAATTGTATTTATTTGTTAAAAATATTTATAATCCTTTAGATGACCTGTAAGGTCCAGTTCATGCATACTCTATGACAGGATTAAACTTTGTTATTAACTATAACTAAGAACATTTTGCAGAAATGAAATAAACATTGGAAAAATAATAGTTTTGTTTTGTAGCTGAAAGGTTGATAACCAACTAGCTTTCATACGAAACAATATTACTACATTAGACTGGAAAGCGATTTATTGTTCTATTATATTTTCATTTCTTTTAGTTTTACATGTTGTCATTTAAAAATGCTTATAATTTACGAAACCACTTTCGTTCAATGGAAACTTTGCTTTTATTTAGCAAAACAAAGCACTCCAGAGGAGATTCAAGCACGTGGACTCCGCAAACAGATTAAGTGCCTTAGCAGACCGTAAGAATATCTTATCCAATGCAGCTGATGGAGTTGACGAAAGCAACGAGAATTCAATAAGGCGAGAAAATAGAACGACACGTGTCGAGGCTACCTTTGGAAAGTTAAAGAAACATCACATAACCAATAAAGACAAATATAAATCAGTGAAAATAAAACTAAGAAAGATGAAGAAGGAGAGGAGATTAAGAAGAAAAAAATTGAGAAAGTTTCGACTTCGGCAGAAAATGTATGGAATCCTTCAGGTAAGTCAATACCGACACGTGTTTCGTATTAGGTAATACAAAACGGAAACGATAAAAGTTTTCTTTTTTAGATTCACAGACATTTTAAAGACGGCCTATAAGTCGTGCTGATAAGTGACATATTGAATCTATCGCGTTGTCAAAGCCACGCGCAGTTGTGGTCAAGTTTTTTAATTAGGCATACATGTTCACAGAAAGATTTATCGCTCCGATAACCATGAATGATGAACCGAATGTTTTCCAACTGTGGTATATCTAAAAGTTGGGTTAATTATCGTTTTTGTTGGATCCAACCGCATGTGAATTTATAATAAAGTCGATGGCTCCATATCGGAACAGATTTACCTAAAAAACTTGGCCATTTAGTGAACAAAATTAACATTTTTTGGACCACCTGCTCTTTCGCTTTGTTAAGTTTGTAAGATAAATATTTAATCCGTTGATTGTTCTTGTAAAATTTAAACGCCCACCTGTATGCAATAGGTTAGGAGTTCATCCACTTAACCCCGGCCGATAGCGAAATTTTAGGAACTATATTTCGATCGACCACACCGATCTCCATCAGCTTAAAAGGTTATATATTTTTATACAAACATAAGTAAATTTAATACTGAAAATACTGACAGGGAAATATGACATGTCAAACTTGTAAAAATTTTAGAAATTTAAACAGTTGAAAAACAATATACACAATGTACGAACATTTTTTATCATTTACATAGCCAATTTTTTATAAAAACATTTTTCACATGGAGAATTCTATTTTAATATACACAATATGATACAACAAGTACGAATCAAATACAAATAGTAATATATACAATATAAGAAAAGGATATATAACATCAATTAGGGAGAAAAAATATGATTGCAGGTCTTATTTTAGTGTGCAAATTAATATACTTCTATCTACTTTTGCAGTTTCAGAATCGAAAGCTATGCAAGAGCTGGGCAGATTGCAGTTTAAATGAATGCTGTTTGTGGCAGGGAAATAGGCGGTTTTGCAAGAAGAGACCAAAGAGGAGGCAAAGGTGCAAGCCGTCAATTCTGGTAAGTTGTTTTTAGACTTTTTATACAATACAATAACATTACAATTAATCTTTAATTTATAACTACATGATATAATGGTTAAAATTAATAGCTTTAACTACAACATTTTAAGACACACTCGTGCAAATTGATTCCATAATGAACTTGTTAAGGTTCGATTACAAATACCAATTATATTTTAGTTTATCTTATTTACTTATTCAACCATCTCATGGAGCCGTTAATTATCCATTGAAGTTATTATTCATGTCGCGTTTATGCATGTTGTTGCTTTGGTTATTTCTTGCTAAAACGATGTATACCTAATGCAATGCTTTAATAAAGAGCGAGCTTGTTTTGGTATTGTTTCGCAGAGATAAAAGTTGACCCAACAAAGTATAACATAGCATAAGATAACAATATATGTATTATAATATAATAGAATAGAATTAGAAACATCATAATATAATAAAAATAATAAACAAACTGCGGAAATAAACATGGTGCAACAACGCATGTTGTAGTTAAAAATAATATAATTGTCTTAACATTTCGTTTGTTACAACAAACATCTTCAGAAGTGACCGTTACAATTATGTTTATTTCTGCAGTTTGTTTGTTGTTTATTGAAGTTACGATGGCCTAACAAGAAAAATAATTATAATATAAGATAGTGAATTAATTAAAATACAATACAATACAACAAAATAGAATTGGATAGAGTGAGATAGGATGCGCTAGAATGGGATGGAATAGGATAGGGTGGAATGGAATAGGATGGAATTGGATCGGATGGAATGGGATAGGTTAGGATAGAATAGGAATGGATAGGGTTTGATGGAATGGGACGGGATGGGATAGAATAAGATGAAATGGGATCGCATGTGATGGATCGGAATGCAATACGATTGTATAGGATGGGATGGATTTGAATAGAATAGGATTGGGTAGGATAATATGAGACGGGATAGGATAGGTTGGAATGAGTTGGGATGGGATGGATTGGGATGGATGCGATGGGATGGAATGGAATAGGATAGTATAGAATTGAATGGGATGGCAAGGATGGGATGGATCAGATTGGATTGGAATGAAATGGAATAGAAAGAATAGAATAAATGAGAATAGAGTATAATGGATCCTAATTCATCTATTTGAACTGGGTTGATATTGGTTTCTTATGTTTTTTAAGATTTTTGTTTTAGTTTTATGTTCGAGCGACTTGGCTCAATACATCGCCCCTTTTTTGTCTTTAGTATCTCAAAAATGTTCACCATTTTGAATGATTTGTTTCCTTTTGAAATCGTAGCCTGGTTTTGGAAAAGAATGCCCGTGTCAAACTGGTTTGACTTGCTCCCTTCCTTTGAACAAAAGAAGAAAAAAGAAAAAGAAAATGAGATACAGATGTGTAAAAGTTAAGCAAAAGTACGCAGAACTTTACGTAAGACAAAATAGCCTGCAGTAGATTGCGAACCTACACTGGATACGCATGCGCATATGAACAAACATACGTCATATTTGCTGTTTGAAAATTTGTAACGACAAGTTTGCAAAGTTTTAGTCTCATTGGAAAATAACGTTTTTGAAATGGATTTTTGGTTTTGTTATTTTAAAACAAGCAAAACAGTTTAAGTTGAGAAAAGGAACAATTTCTTTTCTCTATGGTGCAGACTGGTCGAAGTTGGAGTTAAAGTTTTGAATGAAAGGTAAAATCGAGCACCCTCCTAATTAGAAACCATTACAAAATTCAAACAAAAACAGTGTAAATGCTTTTTACAGTATTGTTAAGCGTGGTGAGAAGTAATGATTTTTCATGTACAGTTTGCTTTATCCTTTTACAGTATTGTTAAGCGTTGTGAGAAGTAATGATTTTTCATGTACAGTTTGCTTTATCCTTTTACAGTATTGTTAAGCGTGGTGAGAAGTAATGATTTGTCATGTACAGTTTGCTTTATCCTTTTTTTTGTGAGAAATAAGTGTTGTTTTAATATTCTTCCTGACTTATATATACTCTCTCTATTTACCGAAAGCCACATATATAGCAATGCACTCTCGCCATATTTACCATTAATATATAATAAATCCATAAACTTATTTTGCACTAGTACAAAAGACGTGTAAATATGACGATTAAGGAAACTTTCATTGAAACCGTTTAAAAAGGTTCAGATCATACGGCGTTTATTGACGGGAAATCCTGTTTACTTGACTTAAGCATGCGAAAATGATTTTCTGTAATAAGTCGAATTAAGAACCCGTTGTCAGCCTGATTGCACGGGTCGAATTTTGCCAAACGAATTTTCATTTTATCTGCAAAGTTTAATTAGGAAATTTCATGCACGATGTCTCCTACAGAGCTGCGCCTCACTCGACTAATTAACTTTTCACTAATTAAAAACAAGAGATGTGCATAATCTCGAGATAAACTAACTTTCGAGTTAGGAACAGAGTTAGGAACCGCCTGAATCGGAAAAAGCGGATTATACTCTCAACCAATCAGAGGATAATCAACTCGGTGTTGTAGGTTCCTAACTCGGTTTCTAACTCGGTTTCTAACTCAGTTCCCAACTCGGTTCCTATAACTCGGTTCCTAATTCGGTTCCTAACTAGGTTCCAAACTCGGTTCCTAACTAGGTTCTAAACTCGGTTCCCAACTTGGTTCCTAATTCGGTTCCTAACTAGGTCAGTTCCTAATTCGGTTCTTAACTTGGTTCCTAATTCGGTTCCTAACTAGGTTCCTAATTCGGTTCCTAACTTGGTTCCTAATTCGGTTCCTAACTAGGTTCCAAACTCGGTTCCAAACTCGGTTCCCAACTTGGTTCCTAACTCGGTTCTCAACTCGGTTCCAAACTCGGTTTCCCAACTCGGTTCCTATAACTCGGTTCCTAACTCGGTTCCTAACTCGGTTCCTAACTCGGTTCCTATAACTCGGTTCCTAACTCGGTTCCTAACTCGGTTCCTAACTCGGTTCCTAACTCGGTTCCTAACTCGGTTCCTAACTCGGTTTCTAACTCGGTTCCTATAACTCGGTTCCTCACTCGGTTCCTAACTCGGTTCTCAACTCGGTTCCTAGCTCGGTTTCTGGCTCGGTTCCCAATACGGTTCACTTAACTCGAAAATTAGGTATCCTCGTGCGTAATTACATAACTCGCCCATGAGTTTGCGTAACAACAACATAATCCATTTTATTTTTAACAAAGATTTACATCAAAAGGTCAGAGGGTATTAGAATCAGAGAATGATTTCAATGGTATAGACAAAATAATGACGCGGAAGCTGGCCATCTAATAGTTAACACTTTCTCCCAAACACTTAAAAGCACTCAACTTCTCCTTAAATAAAAAGTACAAAATAGGAGATTTGGTAATGAGAAAATGAGAATTGATCAAACAAAGAAAACTCTAGCTACTGAATTTTTAAAGTGAAATTCTATCAAACTTGTTCAATGGAAAGTATAGGCTCAAATAGGTAGAACTTAACAATTCAACTAGCAGTGAAAGGGTAAATTAAATTTTTGTTTCCGTTTGCTGATCTATAAAAATATATTATAAGATCGAGATAAAATAATAATAATAATAATAATTATAATAATAATAGTAATAGTAAAAATAACAATTAAAATTTTATAGCGCAGAAAACATGCTAAATGTTGTTTTTCGCATAATATCGCTGAGCACTTTCAGAAGGTGTTCAAAACAAGATCGAAGATTGTAAGGGCCTTCAGTATTGTTTAAGTGATGTTAATTCAGATATCTTTATTGCTTCCATTTCACACGTGGAACTGTCTGGCTTGGAAGCCTCATACAACTGGGAATCATCAGCGTACACGTGAGCGTTAGGCAGGTGTTGTTTAGTTACTTCGAAGAGTTTACTGGCATAGACGGACAAGAGTGGAGGATCAAGGCAGGATCCTTGAGGAACTCCACAGGACCCGGTAGATGATAAGCATCTGAAAGCGTCCCGTCAATTAATACACGCTGTGATCGACCAGATAAATAAGGGGTAATTTACTCGAGCGCAGAATCTTTGATGCCAAAAGAAGTTTCAAAACGACAAAGCAGTATGCTCTGATCCACAGTGTTGAATGCAGCGCTTAGATCAAGTAAAACCAGAAGTGTTACATGTTTTTTGTTCATGTTGAGAAGAATATATCATTCACTACTCTCAACAGCGCTGTCTCGGTGCTGTGGAATTACGAAGAAGAAAATAATTAACGGTTATATTAAAAACATTCATTCATTAGTTTATTATTCCTGAGAGACTTTACAATGTTGTTGAATGACTTAGTGTTACGAACATCTGGCCATAGTTAAAACTGAAATCTCTGTTTGAGAAAGTAAAAGCTAATGAAAAACCTTATATGCTCTAGATGCATGAGCAAGTGTCAAAGGTACTTTTGTTCTTTGAATCTATGGCGATGAAGGTTTGCCTGGTCTAATTTTGATTTATATTATAGTATTGGTTCACTAGGGAGAATATGCATGGGATCGACTATGACAAACAAGTTGTTTGGAATTTTTTTAATATATAATTAATGTTGAATTTTGTAAAGCTTCACTGAAATCAAATTTAATGCATATAACATTTGGTTTTCAAATTTTTTTATTAGTCCAATCTTAATTACAGTTTCCTGTTGACTATTTATCAATCTGTATCAACAATGTCTATGTTTGTTGTTAATATTTTTCTGCACCCTTCTCAGTTTGGAGATTTGAAAATCTAGTGCGCCTGTTTCGTACATCCTTCTTGATAAAACTCTGTCTTGCTAGCTGACATGTGGTTGATATTGGTCAATTGGAGTGCGAATGTATTTCTCTGCTTGTATTTGATTAAGTCTATAATTACGTTGTATTCATCAGCAGGTAGAGTTTCTGCTCAAAGTCAAATATGGAAATCATTATGTGGATAGTTCAAGCCAGATGTTGTAATAAATTTTGACTGAATGCGGTGAAACATCTGCTTCTTTTTTGTATTTTCATTGTTTTTAATCTATTTTTAAACGTTCAGTGAAAATTTGATCATTCTTTTATCTCATTATCTGAATGTGGAATCTTAAACACTTTCCATGGGTGGCATAAGTTAAAAGTATCATTTTTATAATTCTCAAACACGGCCATTCTATGTATAGCTATATAGATGGTAAGTCGGATATCGACGGCCTAAAGCTATTGATTTTTGGCCTGTAAATAACGCTAAATTTGGTGTGTTAAGAACTTCCTTATATGTTTACATCTTAGTAATAAAAATGTAAATTCTACACCGTAAAAAAGAAATACTTACTGACGTTTCGGACGTTAGTCCTTCGTCGGAGTA